>ML818986.1:42952-76751 GCA_009831015.1 Picea engelmannii | reverse complement strand
AGACTTCACTTATTTACTTAGGGCATATTGTTGGTGGAGGTGAATTAAAAATTGATCCCTCCAAGGTCAAAGTCATTTTGGAATGGCCCAAGCCCAGCAATGTGACAGAGGTAAGAAGTTTTTTGGGAGCAACCCAATATTGGCGGAAGTTTATTGCTAAATTTTCTTCCATTGCAGCTCCATTACATGCTGTGACAAGTGTCAAGCAAGTTTTTCAATGGGGAGGCAAGAAACAGAAGGCTTTTGATACTTTGAAAGAAAAGATCAGTTCAACGCCTGTTCTTGCACTTCCAAATTTAAGACAACCTTTTGAAATCCAAACAGATGCAAGCAATTATGCAATGGGAGCAATTTTTCTACAGCATGGTAACCCTATTTGTTTTCATTCTGAAACTTTTAATGGTGTCGTGATTAACTATCCTACTTATGATAAGGAATTGTATGCATTGGTACAAAGTGTGAAAAAATGGAAACAATATTTGTTGGGAAAATAAACCATTATTCACACCGATCATCAACCATTGCAATACTTACAATCACAGACAAAGCTATAGCAAGCTAGGCACTTCAGATGGATGGGTTTTCTTCAATATTTTCACTTGGTCATTAGGTATAATAAGGGAATTTATAACAAAGTCGTTGATATGCTTTCAAGGCCTATTATTAATGCTTCAGTTATTCTTAAGCATAGTCCTATCATGCATGAAATTTATGTTGACCAATATGCTTTGGATACTGATTTTAAAGAAGTATATGAAACTTTGTGCCACTCTAACCAGGTTGAAGAATTAGATTACCATGTGCATGATAATCTTTTGTATCATCTTGGCAAGTTGTGTATTCCATAGTGGGAAAGAATCAACATTATAAGAGAAGCACATTATTCTCTTATTGTTGGTCATTTTGGTGTAGCCATGATAGTGACTAATTTGCAAAGATATTGCTACTGGCCTAAAATGAATGAAAGTGTTTTGAGATATATTCGAGGATGTTCGTTATGTGCCACAAGTAAACCTAGCAATCAAAATTTGGGTTTGTATACTCCACTTCCAGTTCCTTCTCGACCTTGGAAAAGTATTTCCATGGATTTTGTAGGTGCTTTACCTATGTCGAGACGAAATCATGATTATCTTTATGTTGTGGTTGATAACTTTAGAAAAATGTGTATTTTGATGCCTTGTACAAAGCAGGTTACAGCTGAACAAACGACACAAATGTTCTTTCAAAATGTTTGGGTACATTTTGGATTGCCTAAATCCATTATTTCTGATCGGGATTCTCGATTTGTTGGAAGTTTTTGGACAAGTTTATGGGCACTCATGGACACCAAACTTAAAAAGAGCACATCTTTTCATCCACAAACAGATGGTCAGACAGAGGTGGTAAATCGAACAGTGGTGCATATTCTTCGTGCTTATTGCAACAAGCATCCTAAACTTTGGGATGAGCATTTACACTACATTCAGTATGCTTATAATCGAGCTAAACACTCTTTGACTCAAACTTCGCCATTTGAAGCATGTTTTGGCTATTTTCCCAAATCTACTTTAGATTTTATCTTTGGGATAGATATTGCTATTGATGGTCAATATGACATTGATAGGGCAGAGAATTTCATTGAACAAATTTAGTCGATACATCAGGTGGTGCAAGAGTTGTTGGAAAAGAGTCAAGACAAGTACAAAATGAGACATGAAAAGCATCGTGTTGATCACAGTTTCCAAGTTGGAGATGAAGTTTGGCTTTACATTAGTAAGGAGAGACTTAAAGGAGAAGGTAAAAAATTGAAACCAATTCAATATGGTCCTTTCAAGATTATTGACAAGATTGGTAACAATGCTTTTCATTTAGATTTGCCTCCTTATATGCAAATGTATGTAGTTGTTAATGTTGAGAATTTGAAATTGTATGAGCCTCTGTTGATTGATGATCATGGAGAGCATGTTCAGATTCCTTCTATAGATGATTTTTCCCCAGAGTATCTTACAAAACGGCATGAAGACACCATCCTTGACAGGAGAATGGGAACTTCAAAACGAGGAAATGTGGAGTATCTTCGAGTTGGTCTTAAAGGTACAAATCCAAGAAAATCCAAGTGGATTGAGGTTGGAAGGGTGAGGGAACTATACCCTCATCTTTACATAGACTGAATATATTCTTTTGGAGGTCCAAAAGCTTTCCAATGGGGAGGTGTGATCAGGTGATCAAATTTTGCTCAAAAATTCAAAGTGTTTGGAATCGCTTAAAATCGGACAAGCACGTAGGCCTCATCGTTGTGAACCCAACGCAACTCATTTGGGTTCAACTTGTTGCCAGCAGTTTCCATGAAACGATCCCATGCACCCGATGCAAATCAAATTTGGTCTCTGTATTTCGACGGGTCAAAATCCAAAGAAGGAGCTGGAGCTGGTTGTGTCATTATCGATCTGGCAGGTAACAAAACATTAATAACATGTAGGTTGGAATTTGAATGTACTAATAATACTGTAGAATATGAGGCTTTACTGCAAGGTATCAGAAAAGCTTTGGATATGAACATTCAAAATTTAATCGTCTTTGGCGACTCTGAAATAGTGGTTAGACAGGTAAGAGATTCTATCCAATGTTTGTCTCCGCATCTCAAAAGCTACCAGTCTGAGGTATGGAATTTAATGAATAAATTTTCCACTTTCAATATAAATTCTATCCCTAGATTGAATAACTCTGAAGAAGATTTATTAGCTAATGTAGCTTCTAAACTTCTTCCTGTAGAAGGCTTGTCCCCAGACGCATTGTCTGTTGAGATTTTGTTTCGGCCATCCGTTCCCGACAACATCACAAACTGGAGAGTATTTGACGATGATCAGCAGATTATTAACTTTTTGCACATGGAAGAAACTTTTCAAGGCGCGGTGATAGCCGAACACACGCACAACAACAATTTGCGCGATTTCACGGTAATACCACATCCGAGAACTCCTGAATCTTCATCAGATATGGTAAACTCGATCCCTAAATCCATAATTAGATTAGAGAAGTTTTATGATTTTCAAGATAAATTTAAAAGGATGGTCAATTGTAAAACGAACTGTTCCTCGTTATCTTATGAAAAAGTAAACTTAGGAACTAATGAAAATCCTCAGTGCATTAATCTAGGGTTGGGATGTTCTCGACAAGAAAAAACTGCATTTATTAAATTGTTCAAAGAATTTAAAGATGTCTTTGCATGGACGTATGATGACCTCAAAACTTTTTATCCTAACATCATACAACATGTCATCCTGATGAAGCCCCAAACTTTACCCTTTCAACAAAAACTGAGGAAAATGCATCCTAAACTCGAACCGACCGTTCAAAAAGAATTGAATAAGATCCTAAATGCTAAGATAATTTTTCCTGTTAAACACACTCAGTGGGTTTCTAACCTTGTCCCAGTCTGGAAGAAAAGTGGAGAAATCCGACTTTGCGTCGATTTCTGAAACCTTAATAGAGCGTCTGATAAAGACAACTATCATGTCCCGCCCATAGAACAGATCCTTCAATAGGTATCTGGTTCTAAGAGGCTATCCTTACTAGATGGTTTCTCTGGATACAACCAAGTCCTGATGTCTCCACCAGACCAACTAAAAACTACCTTCCATACCCCGTGGGGCACTTATGCTTATCGCAAAATGCCTTTTGGATTGATTAATGTTGGCGCCACATTTCAGAGAGAAATGGACATTGCTTTCTGAGGCTTAATCAATTAGTCTGTTGTAGTTTACTTAGATGATGTGACTGTATTTTCTAAAAACAAAAATGATCATCTAGCTCACTTATGAGCCGTCCTACTACGATGTCGTAAATATGGCATCTCCTTGAATCCCAAAAAATCCATCTTTGCAGTAGAACAGGGTAAACTCTTTGGATTCATTATGTCTAGTGAAGGGATGATTATTGACCCCGAAAGGACTCAAGTCATCGCAAAACTTCCCCCTCCTACATCCAAAAAATCTATGCTGTATTTCCTAGGCCAGATCAACTTCATGAGAAGATTCGTCCCTAGTTTCTCTGAAATGGTTAGGCCTTTACAGAAATTGATTAAGAAAGATACCCAATATCACTGGGGACCCCTAGAAAATCAAACTTTTAATGAAATAAAGAAGGCCATAATAGACGCTCCATCTCTCATGAGCTCAGATTTCTCTCAAGACTTTACACTCTACACTTTTGCTTCTGACCGTTCCTATGCCGCCGTCCTAACCCAAAAGAATGTCGAAAGCAATGAAGTACCCATTGCCTTTATGAGCTCGGCTTTCAAAGGCACTGAACTTAATTACCCAGCAGTATATCGACAAGCCTATGCTGTTTTCAAAGCAGTTAAGCACTTCCGGTCCTATATTTTTAAGTCAAGGACAAAAGTCATTGTCCCCTACCCAGCCATAAGGAACCTGTTAGTGCAGAAAGAACTAGGAGAAAAGAGAGCTAACTGGGTCACCTCCTTGCAGAAGTATGACTTAGAAATTAACCCATCTTAGATACTGAGAGGCCAAGGGTTATGCAAGTTAGTTGTTGATTCAGCGACAGGACAGCAAGAAGAAAGCGATACATAAAACCTAGGACAAAGCGATCAAAGCTTAATCTGTTGTGCTCAAAACTCTCTCAGTACTTGGTATGACGATATAAGACTCTGTCTTGAACATGGGTCATCCCCCCGTCACCTGGACCCCACTAAAATAAGAGTGTTGAGATTAAATTCTGCCTCCTTTCATCTTGTTAATGGTATCCTGTTTCGTCAAAGTTTTGATGGCGTACTGATGCGTTGTCTTGACAAAGATGAAGCAAAAAAAATCCTGCTAGAGTTGCATGCAGGAGAAGCTGGCAGTCATTTTGGTGGTGACACCACTGCTCATAAGGTTTTAAGAGCCAGTTATTACTGGCCCACACTTTTTAGAGACGCCCATGCATTGTGTCGTAAATGTATCATCTGTCAGAAAGCATCAGGGCGGTTACAAAAACCAGCCTTTCCTTTGCAGCCTGTTTCAATAGATTCCCCTTTTCAGCAGTGGGGCCTTGATATCATAGGTCCAATCAACCCTCCATCCTCGCAACAACACAAGTTTATTGTGACAACCAAAGATTAATTTACTCGATGGTATGAAGCTGTTGCGCTAAGAACTGTCAACACCAGTCAGGTAATTTCCTTTCTAAATTTGAATATTATCAGTCGTTTTGGTATCCCTGACTATTTAGTTTTCGATAATGCTTCTTACTTTTCCTCTCTTGAGATGAGCAAGTTCTCTTTGTAAAAAGGAATTAAGTTGAAGTATTCTACTAGTTATTACCCCCAGGACAACGGATTGGCAGAATCAACAAACAAGAACTTGATTAAAATCATCAAGAGAACGGTGGTTGAAAATCACAAGAATTGACACAATGCACTGCTAAACGCGTTGTGGGATGATAGGGTAACACCAAAAGATGTTGTAGGTAACTCCCCCTTTTTTCTTGTCTATGGCAGAGAAGCAATTCTACCACCTCACATTCTTCTTCCTTCACTTCAGTTATCGCGGAAAGTCCAAGAAGAAGATTGCCCCCCTCCAGAAAACCGAATTAATGCTTTGATGAAGCTAGAAGAGGTAAGAGCCCAGGATAAACGTAAGTTAGATCAACATCAACAATTCATTAAAATATGGTTCGATTCTAACTCTACTTCTGATAGGAATTTTGAAGTAGGTGATCTCGTCTTGAAATGGGACAAACCGCATCAGGGAAAGGGAGAGCACACAAAATTTCAAAACTTATGGCTTGGACCATCTTTAATTGCTGAAAAGTTGGGTCCCAGTTACTTTTGATTGCAGAATCTTGAAGGGCAGCTTGACACCTATCTGGTGAATGGCCAAGCCCTGAAAAGATACTTTGCTTGATAACAACCCTTGTATATTATGTACATATTTTGCTTTTGTGTGCTTTTTCGTTTTCTTTATAGTTTTTTATTTTTCTTTGAATTTATCAGTTTGTGTTTTCTTTGAAATACACACACCTGTATACTGATCTATTCAGACAGAGACAATAGAAAATTCCTTCACTGAAATAACTTCTAAGAAAATTTGTATAAACATCAATGGCATATTTCTGAAATTTATATCTGTCTTGGAAAAGTCTGTTGTTTGAAAGAAGTTGACTGATTTCGATCTCTGAGAAAAGCTTGTCATGATCATCTATTATCTTTTTATGATGTCCCTATTCCGTAAAGGAATGACTCAGAAGATGTCTCCCTTCCTTGGGAAGTTGTTTTTGTAAATAAAACATCTCTGGATCTAAATAAAGGACAGTTCTAAAAATTTATGATGAGGTCTAAATATATATATATATATATATATATATATGTTAAAATATCATGATTTTCAGCGTCACCCCACTCAACTATATATCTATGAAAAAACAAAACAAAATAAATTATTAATAAGAGCTGTGGGAAGTGCTTGTAAACCCACCGGGATGCTGAACAGGTCTGCTGGCAGCGGGTAAATGCATGCATAATGCCAAGACAACTTCATCAGGGTATTGAACAGGCCCACTAGCAGTGAAGCAATGTTGTGTTTATGAAAATTTGCAAATAAGAATCCTCTTAATGTCCTTTATTCTGATCCAGAACTTCTTGGAAGGATACAGATGTCAGAGTGGGTTAAATGGAAACCCTGTCGAGGCTATGGACACCTGCGGGTAGCAGTGGCTATGCCAACAGTATTGGAGATTTTATCTTTAATATTGTGATTCACTGGTCTTAAGATTGTTATCAGTTTTCATATTTTAAAACATTGCTAGAATAGTTGGTTAATGATGATGTTTGTACAATTTTCTGGTTGTTATTTTTGAGTTGGAATTATCTTTGTTGTCCTAATCTGAATTTGTTCCTTTTGGAAGAGATAACTGCTTGTACCAGTGTGTCACCATTGTTGGCATCCAATTCACATTTTTCCACTATCTTATAAGCTACCTACACCAATGTTTTGGAAACATCAATTTTTCGTTGCAATTTTCAAATAATGACACTTTTATTTTTTGCGACACTTGCACATCTACCTTCGTTTTGTTTTCACGACTGTAAGCGTGAAAACTTAGTCTTTCAGTCACATTAAAATCGTTTTTTGTTGTCCTTCTTGATGATATGCCCATTGTGCTTACATTTCACTTATCATTATGCAGCTGGCAAAAACTTTTGAACTGTACTTATTGGACATTCTTGAATTGATTGTGTGACTTGGTTTCATTGAGTTTGCAATGCATTGGCATTTTTATTTGACCTACTTGACCATTGGTTTTATGAAAATACATAGGGTTTATGGTTAAATCCTTCATATATATCTTTTAATATGATACCTATGTTCGTGTTTTCATAACTATTGGCATGATGATTATATGAAGACCCATTGGCACGTTGGTTAAACTCTTGATATGAGTTGTTACAATACATTGGTGCATGGTTAAACATTTGGTATTGGTTTCAAATTGTATGTTGATGGTTTAAAACTATGGCATAAAATTGATTGCATGCGTTGGTTTATACACTTAACATTGGTTTCATTAGTCAGCCAAGTGACATGATTTTTGAACTATAATGGGTAGAACAACTATAAGCCAGTGGTTGTACTTTGGCAATAACTATTATGCATGGAAGAGATAAGCTCCACCACCTTTGCATGCTTCCATTTATGCCTATCCCTTATCCCTGTTTACCTCTGTTAGCTCGGGTAACCCTTCGTGTACTTTTCTCGTATGTGTGCTATGACCCAAACCCTGGACTTACCGTGTGCTCGGCTCCATGGTGCCAATGGTGCGAATCGAGCTGAACGGTAGAAAAGCCTTGCTACTATTTGACAATGCCCAAAAAGACCTGGAGGATAACGGTTGGCTCACCTTCATGCAGAGGTTTGAGGGTTTTAACTTATTTGTGGCACAACATTTTGCTCTGACTTTCGATGGCTGTAGAGCCAAGGTGGGTGACATCCTATTGGAAATCTATGAGAAGTTTATTAGTTCTGCTACAGAGTTACCATCCTCGGGATAGCGTTGGTTCAAATATTCGAAAGTGGAAGAGGTTCCATGGCCACTTTTGTTCATCTCGCGGAAGGTCACATCTTGTGACAGAGGTATGCCTATATCCATGCTTAAACCATGATGGCATGACCTTTTCATAATAATTAAGCAATTCATGACCTGTGAGGGTCGATATGGACTCATTTTTCTCTACCACCTGCGTTTGTTAATGAATTTTATGGGATACCCGTTGAATATGCCCTTTTACTTCCAGCGTAGCCTATATAAAATGTCGAAAAGGTTTAAAAGGAGAAGTCTGACAGTAGCCTATTCCACCATGGACTTATTAAACTTATCATTGTTTATCACTTAATTTTACATGGTGATAGTTGGAGAGATTTCATCGCTCGAAATGGTTTTGATGATACAAACCCTGTCCAGGTTGACAAGCCTGTTGTAAATGAAACCAAGGTTGGGCCACCCGTGCCCTTCCATGACCTACTATCCTGTCCTAAACCCTTGGCCGACCCTAATGTTGACTTACCCGACGCTATAACTGAGAAGTTTGAGACTATTAAAAGGCCTGTAAGAAAAATGCCCAAGGCAAACCCTACTGTTGATGCCAAGGGTAAAAAGAACGCACGGCTGATTTCGAGAATGGATAGGACCAAACCTAAACTCTCGTTTGAGCAGAAGCCTATAATTCTTAGTGAGGATTCAGACTCTGACATAGAACATTTTCTAGCCAGTGAGTACCCTTACTCACAGGGTTTATGTCCCGAGCCACCTTATGATTGCATGACGAATCTTCCCCCTTGCCTAAAGAATAATCCTAGCTACCGGGTATCAAACTGCCTAACGAAACCCTTGGCAATGTAATCAAACCCTCACCTGCACTTTCAAAGCCCACACAGTCTTCCTGTGACCAATTTGATTTGTGGTTGGAACGATACTACATCGATGTTCCCCTACTCCAATCGAAAATCCAATCGCTGGAAATTTAAGTTGCAGTGTTGACCAGCCAAAGAGACAAACTCCAAGCAACTGATAGGAAGCAGAAGACAATTGGCTCTATCGTTTTCAAGAATGTTGAATCGGCCATAGCCGTTGGAAAATCCAAGATGTCATGACCAAGCCATCTGCCCGTCATACAGGTAAATTCAAATTGCATGGGACACGCTGGACAGTTCAAGAGATATTTGTGTGTTCTAGTTTTTAGGCTCCTAGTTTAGTTAAACTTGGGATATATTCCTAGATTTTATGTAAACAGTTTTATAACTTCCACATGGATGTTTTACCTATTGGAAGCTCTTTAAATACTTATTATTTTTTGTAATAAGGATCATCCTCACTTGTGGGAGAACCAGGCTATGGATTCCTAATACAAACTGAGACAGAAGTTGATGTCCTGCTACAGCTTTTGCTTTCATAATATCAATCTTTTGTTTCAAGTTTATGCATGTCATTAGAAATTGATTATAGACTACTTTAGCTATCTTAGTCTATTGTAGAATGATATGAATTAGTTAATGTCTCATCCATATCTGATTTCTTTCAATACTTAAAAATACAACAATTACTTTATTCAGTTAATGAATGACAGATTTCTCTTCTTCATCAATTGAATTATTTTGTATAAGTCTTTTCATATGGGTTTATCTAATTGTGGTATTTATAAAACATATGATTGTTGTGTTTTTTATGTCTTGTTTTTCCTGTAATCATATTTGAAGAGCACTGTAGCTATCGTTTACAAGAAGATCATGGATTATTCGGTGCGGGTTTCCTCCCTCCAATCAACTTAGAAAATCATTATACACAAGACAAATCTGGAGAATTTCTCGAGGTCAGTTCGTAATTTATTTCCGTTATTTTAGTATAATATTAGTAGTTTAGTTATATATATGCTTAGTTAGATTTGTAGTTAGAATTAGTATATTAGTTTCTTAGTTTAGTTAGTTTTTGTTTTATTTCTTGTTCATAAAATTATAAAATCAACAAAAATATATCTCTCTACCTTAGGACAGAATGCAAATGAGTTTTTTAGGTTTTATTCAAATCTGTAAATTGTAGATATTGTACATTTTGTCAATAAGTTATATTTCCGTTAGTAGTTAGATAGTTAATTAGTTAGAGTTAGTATAGTGCTAGTTAGTAGATTGTATATATAGAATAGTTAATTTTATTTTAGTTTGTTTAATAGTTAGTTTTAGTTAGATTAGTTTATTAGTTTGTTTAATATTTAGTTTTAGTTAGATTAGTTTATTAGTTTGTTTTAATTGTTATTTTTAGTTAGATTAGTTATTGTAGATTAGTTTTCTTTTGTTCTCTTAGGACCTTAGATCGGCTAACAGAGCCGCTAAACCTGTCAAGGTGGTTCATCCCAAACGGCTTGGGTTATTAGACAACCCCGGACCGGTTCCACTCTTCCAGTTGACGGACGGTCAATTTCGCCTGTCAACACAAAGCTGATCCATTTTCTTTTAACACATAAAATTTAACTTGCAAATATTTTCAAGATTACAAGTCTTCTTCATTTTTAGATCAGAAATCACGTAGAACAACAAAGTCTTCCAAGTTGGATTTATATTTTTTTTCTAACAGGTTTGTTTCTTGGATGGCGTGAAATTGACAACCCTTTCTCATGCATTTCTTGAGTTGCATTGTTGAAACTTGTCTAACTGATACTATTTTTTTATACCTTGAACTATTCTAGTGGTGTCATTTTTGTATTTGTACTTAAGTGTCTTTTCATAACAATATAGCACTGCTTTATGCCTTTCTAGCCAATTCATTTCGATAATTACATCATAAGATCTTAGCAGTAGAATGTTCAGATTTGTCCTTATGTTTTGACCACCTAGACTGAACTCATAATTAGAAATAAAGTCAACCACTTTCCTTTTTTTTCTTGTTGCTAGATGTACCAGCCATGATTTTGCGTGTCTCATTTTCTTAAGTTCATTTGAATCTACTACACCATGAGTGATATAACTTAACATAGATCTAGAATCAATTAAAAAATAAATTTGAGTGTTATTGATTTTACCTTCGATTTCCACCACAGAGGACTGGTGGTCATCTTGTCGGCCATCCACAGCTGCATTTATCCGATGTAAGATTCTTCCCACATCTCCCACCATTGATGTTTCCTGCAAATTGTGGATAGCAGTTCTGGATGTTGAAATTAAATGTGGACAGTTCCTCCTTAGATGAGGCTCTCCACTTAGTCAAACACTTTGTGTGCATACTCTAAACCTTCTATAAAGAACACTTGTGTTGTTTCTTTTTTGAGGTGTTTGCTGGTTGGTTTATTGATTTGGGTTTAAACAAAAATATAATGGTTTGATTCCACATAAATATATTAAATTTAGAAAAAAAAATTATGCAACAAGATTGCAACACAAAATACTAATCCAACTAACCAATGGCATCAATTCTGATTCAAATTTATTAATATCCATACTTGTTACATATGCAAAGAGGTATAAAGGTTCATATTAACATTTCCTCCAAGTTTGCAACTCCTTAGATACCAAATAATCCCTATCAAGAGTTATGGTCCTCCACGTCGAATGACATCAACAAGAACAAAAACGTTAGTAGTAGAAACTCAGCCAAAGTAAGAAGAAATAGTCCCAACAATGAGAGAAATCAGCCACAATGAGAAATCTTTGTCCAACAAGAGAAGAAATCGACCTACATAAGAATTTGCATCTCGGAAACAAGTAAACTCGGCCTTGGAAGTGGAAATAGTCCCCCAATAGTAATAAATTTCCCCCCTTGATGAGAAATGTGCCCGAACAATTAGATGAACTCATCCATAGCAAGAAACTTGGCCCCAGGAGCCATGACATGGCCCAACAAGTAGAGAATTTGACCAATAAAGGAAAACACGGTCTCCATGGGAGAAATCAGCCTCCTCAAGTGAATGGAACCCCAAACACAACAATAACTCACCCCTTCAAAGAGGAAGTCAACTTGCATATGGAATTCAACCTCCACAAAATATATGACTTCCACAAACAGCAAAATTGCTGCAAAATGGTGTTTCAAAATGGTGGACCTCTCACCACCGAAACCTTATTATCTAGAATGAAATTATTAACCACCAAAACCAATCCAAACTAGGGTTTACTCCAAACCCTTAAAGGCTCTGAGATCTCTCCAAATCAAATCAAATTAATCATCGACATAATGAGCGAATTAGCTCTCATCTTTATTTAATCTCCCCTTTCACCTTTTTGCTAACGCTTTTACCTTTTTACCCTCAAGTGACTTTTTAATTTATCTTTAGTAAAATAACTTTATTAATTTATTAACCCTTTTACTCCAAAAAATGATTTATTTGAATTTAAATCATTTATGGGATCTTTAAGTCTCTTTTCATCCTTTCTAACATTTAAATATCTTCATTTAGGTTCTAACAAGCTATTACACCAAGGCACCCCTCTTAGATAATTTATTAAAATGAAAACCTTAGTGTAATTCATTAAATTATGCTCAATAATACTCCCAAATTAGGGGAATAGTTGAAATGAAACAAAATCAAAATATGACTATGAAATAATGATAACAATGATGAAATATGACAAGAAGACATATGAAAGCATCATATAACTCCTCCAAAATTCTCGATCTCATTGTTAATCTGAAATTGCCCCTTTGGGAAGGCTAACATCAACCCATAAGTTCATTGCAATTGTAGAGCAGGGGAATCCAAATATGGGGAAATTATGGTCCTCCCTTCCCAAATATTGATTTTCATAATGAAATTCCATTACAATTCTATGATTAAAAAACCGAACTAAATTGAAACTTAGAATGATCTCAGGGTCCCAAACCAACCTCGAATATGTGAAGCACCATATTCTCAAAGCATTGTTCTGCAAGGTACTAACACACAATACCACCTCAATACTACTAATAAGTAGATAAATCATGTAGTGAAAAAACTTCATCAATCCCTTAAAGAATGGTTCTTCTAGGGAACCAACCGAATGTACCATAAGAGAAAAATATTGAAATAAATAACCAACTATCCCCTCTCTATCCATAGTTGTTGTTGGGAAAAACACCCTATTGAATAGCAAACTAGGGTCAGACTTGCATGCAGTTTTTGACTGAATAGAAACTACTTTTTTACCTACAACCCAAGATTTAAACCCCTTTTTCACAGTAAATGCAAGGAAAAGGACCACCTACCTTATTACCGGTGTTCGATGTAGATCCTTTGTTGTGCTTGACTACTTGTTTGTGCTTCTCCTACCACAGATGACCTACACTCAAGACAAACAACAACTATGCATGCATGCTACTTCTATACTCAAGGGATAGAAATCAAGCATAAATAAATCAAATCATAGACAATTCATGCATTGGGACGGGAAAATAAGTCTTTTTATTATTAAAAGTGAATCAACTTACAAAATTTGAGACCGACCACCGCTCCTTGAACCTGATCCTAGGCCCCTCTTCTTCTTCCCTTCAACTGCTTTGTGTTAAATATCCTTTGGCATGAGGAAAGGCTAAAGGGTTGGGACAATGGATTATGTAAATGGGCAGAGTTTCTTCGCTATATTTTTTCCTCTTCCAAATGGTACCCCTACCCCTTCATTTATAGGCTAGAAGGAGCTAGGGTTTTGGATGAACCCTTGGCCATGCATGGCCAAGAGTTTCAGTTAACTGACCCATAGATTTTTGTCATGTCGACAACTTTCCTTTTTTCGTGCTTTGTTAGGTACATGCCGGTTGTTGTGAGTCATCCAGTGTGTACACATGTGCAGTAATGGGTTAGGGCACATGGGCCTTGACACAAGAGGATTTTCAAAGAGTTGTTTAGTAGATTTTTGGCAAAGAAGGGATATGAGTTGGCCTGATGCCAGGTAAGCATGTGTGGTGAAATTTAGGGTTATAACAGATGCCCCCTAATGTGTGAGGTCAGAAGAGCATATGATGGCCAAAATAAAATACCAGTATTTACTGATGTGCCGAACGATTGATCTCAAGGATCAGGAACCACGAGGTGTCGTCTACAAAATAACAAATGTCTCACTGAGGCAGGCATACCCATGCTCAAGATAAAATAGAACCATGGCTACCAATAAAATACACTGTAGATCCATGTCAAATAACTATAAAGAGAAGCCGTGAATAATACACAGCGGAGCTACATCTCGAAAACAGAAAGATATACATATAGAGTATCTATCTTCCAGAAGCTGAATCAACCTGATGGTTGGACTTCAGAGCTCCAACAACAACTTCAAAATCTTCCAAAACTCAGGTAGGAGTGGAATATGAGTGTACGACTGCACTACCTAGAGGTCTTCGATGGCTCGTCGGTCATGGATTTGATAATCTTGATGATCGGACTGAAGGCTTCAGTGATTTCAAACAAGGACTTGATTGGACGTTCAGGTTGGTCGGGTATGCGGACAAGAGACACATTGCAGAGGGGCCGACTCAGGCTTAGTGACAAACTTCCCTTGGACAATATCACAACAAGTGATAAGACTCAGGAAGCATATATGTTAATCATAAGTCTACGAAGCAGGAGGCAACGCAAACTCTCCATATGTTTGGAAGAATAACCAAATAGTGGAGGACACAACTCTATATAGTGAGAAAATCTTCCTAAGGTCGTACTACATCCCATAGTCTGATGATCAAACGGACATATGTGATTTATCCAAGGGAAACTCATTATGCTGCCAATAAAGAAAATACTTTTCCCATCCTCTTTTTGGGGTATATTTGATTTTTTTGTTCTTTTCGATCATTTTGGAAAAAGAATAAAGGAATATTACATTACAATGGAGGAACAAGTACTAAAAACATACAAGATCAAGGCACAAGGACAAGACTGATGTTCTGGTGAAATGATACTCAGGAAAAATCCTTCGATGGCCAAAGGTGTTAAGATGCAGAAGAAAACTGTCACAAGGCTGGTGGATAAGGTATGAAAATGCGGTTAATAGAACACACAATGGTAACGTCCTTCGATGTAGTTTTAACGAGCCCAGAGAAGGTAAGCTCAATGGTTTTTCATATTTAGAGATTCTAAAAAAGCATAAAAGGAGACTCCTCTGGGGTACCTTTTTCGACAATAGTCTAGTCAGTTCGAAAAAGGGGTAAACTAGCACCGATTAGACGTCAATTCAAAACCATTTTAACGAGTGTGATAAGGAGAAGATCACTCAGCCATTTTTTCACTTTTAAGGAGTCTAAAAAAATCTTTACTATGGACTCCGTCAAGAATATTCTTCTGAACCAATTTAACGAGTGTGAAAGAACAAGGTCACTCGGCAATCTTTTCAATTTTAGGGAGTCTGAAAAGAGCTTAACTATGGACTCCGTGGGCATTTCTTTTTCGTAAATTTAGTCCCTAAGGCCCGAAAAAGAAATAAAATTATACTTGAGAGTACTCTTCTAAAGAACGGAATTCCTATAGAGTATACCTTTGTTCGTACAGTTGACCGTCCGGACCAAAAAAGGGGTAATCTACCACCGGACAGACGTGACTTCAAATTTCAGTTTAACGAACGTGAAAGACCACAAGATCGCTCGACAATCTTTTCATGTTTAAAGGGTCTGAAAAGGGCTTAAAGTAAGACCCATTTAAGGAATGTACTTTTGGACCAATTTAACGAGTGTGAAGAAACAAGGTCACTCGACAATATTTTCACCTTTAAGGAGTCTGAAAAGGGCTTAAAGAAGACTCCATATTGGTTACTTTTCTCAGTTAATCTGGACGAGATCGAAAAGCATAAATGCAGTCTCACCGGATGTTTCTTTCAAATCTCAAAGCTAGCTTGAAAAAAAAAAAATTTAGCTCATGATAGACTCTTAGTGGGTCTATGTCAGGTATCTCTTCGCAATACCAGGCAAAAACATCGTGAAATTATTTGAAAAGATTCGTGTAAACTTGAATTTATTCGGGGGAGCAATTCGCTCCAGCGAAGACATTCTCCACGATGCCAGGGTTTCGGGAGATGTTGATGGGTATAGTTTCAGCAATAGTCTCCATATTTCCCTCAGCATAAATTTCCTATGTAGCTAAGAGATTAATAGGACATGGTTGATCTCCCGTCATGGTAACGATGAATTCTCTTGCTTCGATTCGGCTTAACTCTGGGAGAAAATATGATCTGAGATGAAGATATTCCTAGGGTTTGTCTGAACTAGTCATTGCTTCGATTACCGCTTCGTCAGAAGGCAAGACTAAGTCTAACGAATCGACGTTAGTGAGAGAACCCTGAGCCCAAATAGGCTCTAGAAGTTGATCGAACTCTTGTGCAAGAGTCAGATCAGGGTTAGCTAAAGCTTGTTGGACTACAGAGTATGCTACCTCAATGGTAGACAAGGGCATGGACATGCCTGAGTGCCTTGTCTCATCCATCGTGGCTGATGGGGAAGGAAGAATCCAAGGATCCTCAAAGTAAGTCGCGCGGAACGACGAAACTTGAAAAATCTCAACCTTATGGTGATTAGATATAAATTTTATATCATCCTGAGGAGGTGGGAAATTGAAAGTACCCATCAAGAATGGGTACAAACCAACTCCTACATTAACGACATCTAGTTGAGGATTATCCATCATTGGGACCATGGATGCCCCCAAATCTAGGTAAGGTCTGGAGAAAGACAGTTGATCAATGGTCACTATCTGACCCTCGTGTGGAAACAACAAGACTCGAAAAAATGTAGCAACCACAGCTTGCATACCATTAGTCCAACTCTATCCTAACAAGAGATTATAGTCGAGGGGAGCATCGACTACCTCTACTTCGACACACACGATTTTCCCTCCTAACTACATAGGGAAAGAAGGAATGATGCCATGTAGTCGAAATGAATGACCGTCGAAAGTAGTGAGGAGAGTAGGTGATGGAGACAAAACGGGCTAGCCGATGGCCTTCCAGCATGCTAACGACATAATGCATGTCGAGGTGCCCTCGTCGACCACCATGCGGAAAATATTGCGAGTAAAAGTTTTCGTGGGATGAGCCACTACTATCTGAAACGCGACGTGGTAAGGTAGATGATGTTTTAAGTCGGTTGTATCTAACGTGATGGTACCCGGATTACAAGTCTCAGTAGAACCCAAAGTGGTTAACAAGGCTTTCCTCTGAGTAGGGCAGTTTTGGAGGACCCCCAAAGCAGACATCGTGCAAGGGGTTTGTGATAAATCCTCCACCACAGAGTAATTCTGGGTGGCCCTTGCGTTTGGGTTGTGAGAAGATTTTTTAAATGCACCCTTTGGAATGCATTTCATTGTTTCTCCCAACATCTTCTCAATTTGTAGAGGAAGAGATGGGACATCAGCTTATTTACCCTTCTCAAAAGTGCTTGGTTTACTATAGTCGTGTGCTCTAGTTGTTATGAAAGCATCACCCCTAACCATATATATGTTCATGGATGAGGGATTGTTTGGAGGAGGGAAGGTTTCTTGGCTGCCCCCTTCTGTGCTTGTAGAGGCTTGAGTTAAATTTTTCCCATGTTGAAAGGGATTAGTCAACACTGCTTCTTGTTGCTGTGTGACAAACTTTTGGGCCTCTGCAAGTCGAGGAAAAAGATGGGTTGTGTGGTCTTCCACGCACAAGTTGCATGGATACCTCACCTTTCATTTTTTTGTGTTGTCCCCGCCAGCATTATCAGTGGGTTTTTTATCCTCCTTACCCTTCTTTCGTTGTTTTTTCTTCCATTCAGGCTGCTGGTTGGCCTTTGGGTTAGTTGAACGCATGGTGTGTACTTCCAACGTTTGGGTAGGGGGAGCAACCAAAGCAGTAGTTTGGTTGGCCACTGTGTGTTGTATGGATAACTGTTGCAATGGTTTTGTCAATTTCTTAGCGGGCTTAGTTTGTGTTGAACCAACAATACCATCACATGTGGTCTAGCTCCCTGTCTAGTTTTATCCAGTATCAAACGTGGCACATATGGCAAGATGGTGTATAATAAACCAAACTGAGAATAGATGAGCTCAAACTGTTGATCCCTCATGATGGCATCTTCTTTGGAGAAAACTCTGGATGTTGCGATGTCTTTGGATAACTGTGGGACCAAAGACTTAAGGAACCACTCAAGCAGGAATGCTGGTGGGACTGGTACTTTGATTAGACTCTTCTGACGTCTCCACTCTTAGATATGATCAGAGATATGGTCCATTGTCGTCTATTCAAAATTGGCGAGGAGATATGTGCCAGTGTCGTATCTCACAGGTAACTGGAAATGGTTAAGGAAGGCCATCGCTAGTTCACCAAAAGAAGAGTATCTTGAGCGATCGAGCTCGATGTACCATTTCGTGGCACTCCTGATAAGAGTACATTGAAACAATCGCAACTGTATAGATTCATATTTCAAGGAGTTGGGTGAACACCAAAGATGAAAAGTAGTCACATGATCACCTAGATCTTCATTAGGCTTGGCCTAAAACTTTGGAATGTATGAAGGCAACTTTGTCGGCATAGGAGGCCAACGTGGATCATGACAAATAGGATCATTTAACAACCTTGTCAAATCTGACAAGTGTAACGTCACCAGGAATGGTAGTTTGGGTTGCTGCTGATAACCTGGGAAAAAGGGTCATGGTGTTTGACTGGCACCAGGTTGCTAGGAAAAGTTTGGCTACTGGCCCAGATTCTAGTAGCAACCATGGCCCTGACCAGTGTAAGGATTTTTCATCTGTGGAGACATCATCGGCTGATTTCCCATAAAGGACATAGAGTGTTGGGCATGCATCGTGTTCGAAGGACTTTGGGAAGGATTACCCCATGCCAGTCGTGATGGGAGAGGCATAGTAGTATGTCTGGGGTTCCATTGATTGTGGAAAGAATTACCTCAGAACGACATTCCAGAGGAGGGAACGGATCCTTGTCCTGAGTTCCAAGGTCCTGCTATGTGTGCCCCCTGCGCAGGAATAGTACCCTACGCAGGAGTGGATTGTCCAAAAATGGGGCTTCCCCCAGACGAAAAAGCGGCGGATGAGAATGTGTTGTTACCAAACATCTCGTTTCAAGAAAACAGTTTCGAACCTACCGACATACTGTGCGCAGGTGTTCCTTGACTCCTTGCTCCAAATAAACTAGTGTGTGTAGGCTTCCCGGTGGACTGTTGATGCGGACCACCAAGCGAAGGGGGCGAAGGATGAATATGACCTCCTGTGTAAGGAAAAGCATTAAAAGGGACAGGAGTGCCCCCAAGTTGACCTTGCAGAGGATCATTAGAGCTTCCTACCCCCAAACCCAAAGTCTGTAAAGTGGAGTAGGTTAGTGCAGGACTTGTACCCGAACTAGGCATACCGTATGAGAACGGAAGGCCTATCGCACTAGGTGTGAAGGGGGTTGTGGCCACCGCCATAGACAGGTTCGGTCCACTATGTGATGTAGTTGCAGTTGAGACCATGGTGGCTCGGAACGATGACGGTAGATTAGGAGAGGACTCTCCTGTGGTAGCAATGATGGTGGGAATTGAAGAATTCCCAGAAGAAGTAATAGAATTTGTTTCCATAGCTGTGTGAGGCACTGTCTGGCGTTTGTGAAATTTGATTGGTACAATAAACAGTGCCAAGCTTTCAGTGGTTAGGGTTTCAACCGAGCCAAGAGAGGCTACTTCAAGATTCAAAACAGTTGATTCCTCCGGGATTTGTTCGGGTACAAAGGTTTGTAACCCGGTTGCTTCAAAACACTCGTGTTGGTCTAGATTCCACCTTAATGGTGGCGGGGGTGGCTCCAGTGTAACTGGCGAAAGGCCAAGAAACCTTCATGACTGGCGGAGCTCGGGATCCTCCACTATGTGAGAATATCCAAGACACGCTAAGGTATTCTAAATGTTCAAAAGTAACACACACTAAAAAGAATCCCCTAAGAGATAAGACAAGAAATCACTAAACTATTTGAAAGAACAATTACAACAACCAACACTAGAGCAACTTACCAGTGCAAGTGAAAATCAAACATGGAAGCACCCTCCAGGTATACTCTATAAAGTGTGGCCCGATGTATTTCCTAGGTACCATGGTATACCCCCGCAGTCACCTGTGTATGTCCCTAAAAATATTGGCAACTAGGTTGCCAACACGCGAACAATCATCAGGCAGGTAGAGTCGAAAGTCGGGTAGACTACAATGAGCAGGGTATCAAGCCCAAAACCTGTCAAGGGTATTGAGAGAAAATGGTCTGGAAGACAATTGAGAACCTCGAACGGATTCGAGACCCACGAAGCCCTATGGAAAATGAAAACGACGGAATCCCAAAACAAGCCATCGATATGTGTTATCCACTACGATTGGTCCGGCTTTGGAGGGGTTATCTCCGCTACCTTTCCACATGCGACCTCGTGTTTATCCCCTGTCTTAGAGGGGGGTCCCAGATAACTTCCACAAAACTAGACTTAAACACTTCCTATCTCAGACTCTAATGTTTGGTTTTGAATGGCCTTGAAGAGTTTCCTCTCCAACCTAATCCAAGGCCCTAGTCCTGACCTAGTTTGTGAACCCTACAAACATAAAAGTCTAGTAGATTTTAAAATTAGCATTGCTTTTATGGCTTTATCTTATGTCAAGGGGTATGAGGGTGAAACTGATGATGTGTAAAGACGAAAGCAACAATGAATGAAAAAGCTGGAAACAAAAGACTTTTACTAAATGCAAAATTTCAACAACTTTTCACAAAGAAAGATTTTTTTTTTATTATTATTTTTCTAAGATTTTATACAGCCAACTCAAAGGGATTTCGCTCGACTACGAGCTACTTATGATCTAAGTGAACTGCAAAAAAAAAACTTATGAAATAAAAAGACTTTTCCTAAGCTAATGATGCAGAAACACACTCTTCAACCAAAAAAAAAAAATGAAAAGAGATTTTTTATTTATTTAAGTGCTAGTAAAGCAAAAGAGGGAAAATATCGACAAGCAAAAAACCAAGAAAAAAAAATTATGGCTTAAATCGCAGATCGCAAAGAATCAGAGTAAAGAATCACACAATGGCAATAAAAAAAACAAAGACTGTCACGCTTGTCTAAAAACCATAAAACAATTTTATTTTATTTTTTTATATCTTTCTGTTAACTTTTAACTGAGAAAAAGCAGGCTAAGGGTAAGATCACCTAACCTACTGACTGTTCAAACCTAGACTCAAACATCTGAGAGGAATACTTCTTATCAAAGGAGGGGATGACTACCCCACCCCGAACAAAAAGTAGCCTGTCCAAGCACGCGACTGTCACTAAAATAGCATGTGTGCTGAACAGAGACAGAAAGCATGTACACGCGGTCTGACCTTTTACAGGCCGCGTGTATATCTAAATTCCAAGGAAAAAAAATGAAAACATGCAGTCCAAACCAGGAAGAGGCCTCTGGTACTGATAACCAGGGTCCCTTGAAGGCTTGGATGCTCTTTCTAATAGAAAAGACAAATAATTCAAGGAATAATAAGGCGAAAAAAGAAATCTGATATAGGACCGTGAACCAGCAAGACTCAGATAGGATTCCAGAAAACCCCTTAAGAAGTGTAATTCTGACAGGGAAGAGGAGGACTGCCTCTGAGGTTCTCTCAACTCCTACACGTTATTGTTATCTCTACAGCTAGCATTCACATGTGGGCTAGCATAGGATAGGGCGCAGGTACACGCGTATAGGCCTTCTACAGGCCTTGTGTACCTCTGTGTGTCCCAAAAACTACAGTCAAGTAAAAGTCAGGGAAAGCTGGTATGGAAAACCAGACTCCCTGCTAGCTCAGACCTTACAAAAAAAGACAAGCAAAGAAAAATAGAAAACCTAATCTTTGAACTACCCAAAAACTTAAAAAAATCCAAGAACCCTAAAGAGTATTCTCCCCAGTACGGTTGCCAATTTTGTTGTTGGGAAAAACACCCTATGGACTAGCAAACTAGGGTCAGACTTGCATGCAGATTTTGACTGAATAGAAACTACTTTTTTACCTACAACCCAAGATTTAAACCCCTTTTTCACAGTAAAAGCAAGGAAAAGGACCACCTACCTTATTACCGACATTTGATGTAGATCCTTCGTTGTGCTTGACTACTTGCTTGCGTTTCTCCTTCCACAGATGACCTGCACTCAAGACAAACAACAACTATGCATGCATGCTACTTCTATACTCAAGGGTTAGAAATCAAGCATAAATAAATCAAATCATAGACAATTCATGCATTGGGATGGGAAAATTATTCTTTTTATTATTGAAAGTGAATCAACTTACAAAAGCTAAGACTGACCACCGCTCCTTGAACCTGATCCTGGGCTCCTCTTCTTCTATCCTTCAACTGCTTTGCATTAAATCCCCTTTGGCATGAGGAAAGGCTAAAGAGTTGGGACAATGGATTACGTAAATGGGCAGAGTTTCTTCGCTATATTTTTTCCTCTTTCAAATGGTACTCCTACCCCTTATTTTATAGGCTAGAAGGAGCTAGGGTTTTGGACGAACCCTCGGCCATGCATGGGAGGGAGTTTCAGTTAACCGACCCATAGATTTTTGTCTCATTGGCAACTTTCCTTTTTTCGTTCTTTGTTAGGTACATGTGGGCTGTTGTGAGTCAGTCAGCGTGTACACATGTGCAGTAATGGGTTAGGGCGCGTGGGCCTTGACACAAGAGGATTTTCGAAGAGTTCTTCAACATATTTTTGGTAAAGAAGGGATATGAGTTGGCTTGATGCCAGGTAAGCATGTGTGGTGCAATTTAGGGTTATAACAATAGTTGATATGATAAACCATATAATACCATGGTCCCAATATAATCTATGAAAGAAACCAACATGTTGACAATGTGCCACATTGATCATAATTGCCTTCCCATCATGCCCAAACTGCATTCTTCTTTGCTAGAACCCCAAATTAAAATACCTGTAAGGGATAAACCCACTACCATGAAATATAACCTGCCAAGGAATATTGATGAAGTCAAAATTTACAAATCCATCATCAGACTCAATCCTAGGTATCGAAAAATAAAATCTATCCTACCCTATGGAATAATTCTCAACATCTCGTTTCATGACAATCCAAAAATGAAACAAACCAACCATGCTCACAACTCTTCCAACCAATATCAAAATGTGAATTAAACTAAAAATCATATGACTTCCCATATCCCATAGCCAATTTAGGATTCCACCATCCCTAATACCTACAGACTCTTGTTGTGCCACACTGATAACCAAGGGAATCGAAATAAACCAATCTTTTGACTCCAATTTTTGTATGTACTCAACTAATGGAAACAAGGAACTATGAGTCAACTCTATGCTTGCTAATATGGACAACTCGTGCCAAAAGGTATTAATAAATGTGTTGTTCTGATCACCTTCAATGAACTCAGGTAACCCGTGGAGTCTAGACACCTCCCTGAAAAACAACTCTCACTCCTTTTGCACCTCATAATCTGATGAACTCACGAAGAAATGTTTCAAATTGGTATACTAGCCATCAATGAAATAAATATATTCCCTAACATGCATCTCTAATTCATTCTTCTCACAACTCATCCACTCTCTCACATGTTTCAATACATCGTCCACAAGGCCCTTCCATGAGAAAATTTCTCTGATATGTTGGTAAGTCTAGAAGTACCCAATATGCATTTCCAAGGGTATATCATCTATAACCATCATTATTTCTACAGCAGGTTTGTTGTGACATCCCCAAAAATAATTTATTTTTAAGTTTGAGATTTCTAAGGAAAATTATTAAGTTTTTGGTAAATTCGAAATTGGAAAATTTTTGCCATTTTTGGAAATTCCAAATTTTGAATTTAATTAATTGTAATTAATGATTATGATTGTTGGGAAGAGACTTGATTTGAACCAACTAGATTCTTGACTATGACACTTGTATAAAACAAAATATTTTATAATTATTGTTGGAAGACAAATGGAACAACCATGTTGAAATTAGTTGACCATGACTCCATGAGTGGGGAACATGTTGGAACTACTCTAGGGTGGATTGTTATAAGTGGAAAATCAAGTATTTGGCCAAGGGAAGCCCCTGAAAATCAAGGATTTGGAAAGCTGCAAAAATTCCCAAGGGAGGGAAAAAGACCTAGGAAAAAACGACTTTGGATATATGGCATATGTGAGGAGGTAGGACGCTGCCTAGTATGTCGAGGAAATGAAAATCTATCTATTGTTCTTACAAACACTACTAGATGAGTGTGAGGCAATGAGAGGACTGTTGAAACTATAAATAATTTTTTGAGGGGAGTTCCAAGTTATCCCTCATGGATTCATGGTCAGGCTAGGGGGTGAACAAGACAAATGATTTGGCTGCCCTATTCTAAGGTTGGGAGGAACCTGGTTGTTCCCTTTGTTGTTCCAGTGTTTATTTAGATATGTTCCTCTACTTACCTCTTATTTTATTTGTGTCGTTGAAATGATTATACATGCCTTCTATTTCTAGATGAATTCCCTATTGTTCATGTGTGTCTAGATATAATTATAAAGTTACTGTAGGGTACTTGTTGTGGAAGTAATTTTGTTTGAATAAAGACTGTATCTATAGGATCACAGTATGTTATGTCTTATAGGAACAACGTTATTATGATAATGAATGGACTGATAAAATGATTGAGTATTATATCGGTGGTAGGAATAGAATGTAAATAATAAATAGTGTTGCAAAGCCACTGTGTATTAGTCATGGGAAGAATAGAGTTATCTTGTATAAAGTAATCAAGAAGATACAAATATGAATTCTAGAAGTTTCTACCTATCATAAGATCATATGTTGATAGAGTATTCAAGTTTTGTTTTCAACCTGTACAGACAAAAGGCGCAAATCAGGATGAAAATCTACTATGATAGAGATTCACAAAATATTTATGTAACTATATGAATGTAGTTATGAATATATATGTTTTTTTTTTCCATTCGGCAATCAAAACAGTAGATGGCATAGAAATGGCATTGTATAATTATAACGTTCTATGCATGTATTAAGTAATTAATATGAAACTTTCTAACAGTTTTATAGAACCCACTGTACAATCAAAAGAATAGCTATATATATAATTCATATGTATAAAGAAAAAAATTCCATATATAATTTACACAGTCGTAACTATTAATCTATTTTACAGTGATAGACTCAGACCTGTTGTAATACCTAATGCTTAGAACCAGTCAACACCAATTGTGACAGGGAAACAAATATCTTCAGACATTTGCATGCTCGGAAGAGAGGTAAATTCATTCTAGAAAACTTTGAGTACAACTCGGAATGAAAACAAATGATCTGTCTAACTATTACAAGTCTAGGTTAAAATGTTACAACAATAAACACGAGAATTTATACTTCCAACACTTTTATTTTTCCTAGGATCTACGGCGATAAAGATTGAAAGTAAAGCTACAGCAATGAAAAAAACATATATTATTCACAATATCATTTATTTTAGAATATCGAAGAACAGTTCCAGTATGCCAAGAAAATCAAATCGTATTTTCCATTCCAATAATGTTCGAGTTAGGACATAGTAAAAATATGACTTAATCATTCGGCCAATTATACAATTTTAAAATTCGACCCTGTTAATTCAACCGTGAAGGCAAGTAACAGAGGTAAAACTAGCATAAAAATGTATAAATATCTACCACAGAGGTAACTCTTTAGTTGAATCTTTCTACCATTAGTATCCTAGGCCCTTCTGCAAAGAGGCAAGATGGAACCCGAATACCTCTTAAGCGGGCGATAAAAATTGATGTCCATACTTAACTTTGAATGGAGGGATCCGATATCCTTCACTGTGGCGATGAGTTGAGTAACTTTCTAGACTGAAAGGGGAGGAGGAACCCAAGAATCACTAATGGGTACCCTCACAAATCATAAGGTCCCATCATTAGTGATAAGCACCAGTAAATAGATCAAAGAAAAACATTACAGGAAAGATTTCATGAATGACGATCACAATGAAGTACGTGAGTCACATAACAAACATAACCAAATATTTATTCTAAATACAAGTGTACAAATTGGAAGCCTTAGGTCAATGGACATCCCCAAAATCTTTCTATTATCATTGGAGAATAGTCATCTAAATAAAGGAAACACAGGGTCAACACCGTGCTGATTTCACAGAGTTGTATTAACACGAAAAGGGATGACCCAGTTTTTCCTTTAAATATACAACGCATGATACATACAATATTTGTCTATGGTTGTACTGAAGGTAACTTTTGTAAAACATTCTGATAATAATTTGACATGCCTAAAAATTCCTTGGGGTAGATAGGAAATAGAGGGCTTGAGCAGAAAACTCACTACAAGTGTCCAACCAGGATAGAAAATGTTATTTGAAAACTGGCCCCATGAAATTACCTTATCGTGTTTAAGCATAGTATGAAGATACAGTGTGAATCCCTAACTTAAATGGAATTCTGGGCCATAGTCTGGTGAATTCTTGAAGAGACTCACATCGTGTATTTGCACAGAAGGAAATATAGAATGAAGGAGATGACTAACCCTAAGAACAAAATACCTGACAAATGATACCTATGTGAATTCATTGGAAGGAATAGTAAGGACATAAGGTCAAGAACATTGCAGAGAGACTGATTAGAATGTATAACGAATAGAAGTTCCACGTACTAGTGGTATGATCAGTCACGAAAGGTGATCCAAGCCGCCATACTCCCCATGCCAAGAAAACAAAGAGAATTGTAGATCCCAACTCCGAAATCACTTCACAAAAATTATAAGTGGACAACTACGGTAACCCTAAAGCATGAACCCCACATAGCATGAATGCTGAAGGTACAAGGGAAGCGCAGCCATGCGATAGAGGTGACTTGGCGTGTTTGGGTTTGATGGAGATACAAAGTTGGCCCTCGTTTCTCACCTACCTCATTTAATGGCTAATCAAAGGTTAACTCTCGACTGTCATAAACCTCCTATCACATTTAATGGAATTACAAAGTAAGAGGTGGATCTCCTCGAAAACTATGTTTTGGAAATCTTCAACCACCACTATCTAGTTAGCACCAATTAACTATACTTCACCTAAGTCTGGTAGATCTAACAAATTTGTTAGTATGGGGTTTTTTCTAACTGGAAAGACCATTAGGCTATGTTATGAACGAAAGACCTTTAACCAACCAAGTGTTTTACAGAGTAAGCCTATCGAGGACTATGGTCATGTAAGAGAGAGTCAAACAAATTAGGATTAAAACCAGCATATCAATAAGTTAAATAATCCAACATCCCATACGTTAGGCATAACGTCTTATTTGTATGGTATGTTTAGTCTTGCGCACAGATATGGAGGGTGTCGAAAGGAGAGAGGTTAGGACCCTAAGTTCTATGCCTCTGTTTCATTTTCAAGTTAATACCAATATAAACTTATACTCATAAACAAATGTTAGTATGACCCAAGAATTGAAAGGAAAGTGTTATATAGTGGGACTGAGTAGTAATGTCATCATTAACATTCATAAGTTGAATAAATACCAGAGTTTAACAATGGAAACAAAAGGGTTATTTATTTTGTTGAAATTTGTTGTAAGGAACTTAGGGATAATACCCCTTAGAAGATTTTATTTTATTTTATGACGAAATTGATGTACATTACATATGGTATCAGAGCCAAGGTTACAACACTTGGACCTTGAACACGGTCAAAGTATTTACTTAGCACATTATTTTTTTTATGATTATGAAAAGCTAACAAAAAAAACTATTGTTACAAAGAGGAAACTCCTTTTTGTTTTTGTGGTAATCATGGCAGCCCAAGATGATGCAGAAATCAGACTTGAGGGAAATCATGCACAAATACCTCATGAATATACAAGATAGAATAGTGAATAAATCTCACCTACTGAAGTTCTGGAAACAATGAGGAATATCATTGTTGAACTACAAGTCTTCAAAGCAGAAAATGAGAAACTGAAGAAGGCATAATAGGAACAACAAGAAATAAATGAGGTCATGTTGCATAGTATAGTGACAAAGAAAATCCCAAAGGAAGATGACCATGAGGAAGAGGTTAGTAAAAGGGCCTCCAAAAATTCTGGTCCTAAAGAAGAAAAAGGGGACAGTTCATCTTAAGGTACACCTTCAGCTAAAGATAAAACAAAACCAGATAGGAAAAGGAAACAGGTAGATCACCTTGAGGGAGAATTTAATAAAATCAAACCCACTACTTTTGATGGGGAATATAGAACAAGGGAGGAAGCTGAGGCGTGGTTATTAGACATCAAGAAGTCTTCCTAGATCTACAATTATTCCAGCAATATGAAGGTCAGAATGGCTATCTATAACCTGAAAGGAAAGGCCATCATTTGGTGGCAAGATCTGAAATTGGCCAAGGGCCTAAAAGAGAAACAAATGGAATGGGTATACTTTAAGAAATATTTCAAGAAACAATACCTATTTGAAATTTACTATGAAAGAAAAACCAAAGAATTTTATGAGTTACAACTTGGCCAAATGGCTATGGAGGATCTGATAAACAAATTCCTAGAATTACTAAGGTTTGTACCTTATATCTGGGAGGACAAAGTGAAAATCCAGTGGTTCCTAAGTTGTTTACCACAATATTACAAGGACATAATCGACTATGATAACCCAAAGTCCGTAAGTGAGGTATTCAAGAAAGCTCAAATGTGTTACGACCAATACAAACAACATACATAATTTCCCAAGGCTCGGAAGGATAAGAAGCAAGACCAAATGAACCAGTGGAAGAAGGGATACCAGCCAACTCCTTATCGTAATGCAACAAAAATCCTTCCAAGAAAATATTTTCACTCCAATAATCCATATGCACAAGGCAACGTTAAACCGGTGAACCTGGGAACAAATAATTTTGGGGACAACCCCCATAAATCATTAAAGTGTTGGGAATTTGGATAACCTCATCTAAGGAGGAATTGTCCATGTTTAAATCCAGCAACCATAACTATTGTTCATAACTTGCAGGAAGCCTCGACGGTGGGACATGTGGGTAGAAGCTTGCATCAGATAAACACAGTCGTGGATGGCCAACAAGCTGACCACCAGTCCTCTGTGGTGGAAGTGGAAGGTAAAATCAATAACACTCGAATTTCTATTTTAATTTATCCTGGAGCTACATTAAGTTATATCACCGCTGGCATAGTAGAGTCAGATAAACTTAAGAAAATGAGACACGCAAAATCATGGCTAGTACAACTAGCAACGTGAACTAAAAGGAAAGTGGTTGACTTTATTTCTGATTATGAGTTCAATTTAGGTGGTCAAAACATAAGGATGAATCTAAATATTGTACCACTAGGATCATATGATGTAATTATCATAATGGATTGGTTAGAAATGCATAAATAAGTACTAGATTTTTATGCAAAGACACTTAAGTATAAAGATGAAAATGACACTACTAGGACAGTCCAAGGTATACAAAAACCAGTATCAGTTAGACAAGTTTCAGCAATGCAATTCAAGAAATGCATGAGAAAGGGTTGTCAAGTTTATGCCATCCAAGTAACATACATGTTAGAAAAATAAGATAAACCCAACTTGGAAGACTTTGTTGTTCTACGGGATTTCAGAGA
Organism: Picea engelmannii; assembly: GCA_009831015.1. NCBI lineage: Eukaryota > Viridiplantae > Streptophyta > Pinopsida > Pinales > Pinaceae > Picea > Picea engelmannii. Next base: position 47,212 of record ML818986.1, on the reverse strand, counting down.
CGTATTTGCTGATGAAATACCTGAATTACCCCCTAGAAGGGAGATAGACTTTTCTATCGATCTTCTACCTGGTTCAACGCCTATCTCTAAATCACCTTACCGAATGAGTTTCCCAGAATTGACAGAACTAAAAATTCAACTATAGGAATTATTGGACAAAGAGTATATCAGACCGAATGTTTCACCATGGGGAGCACTAGTCCTCTTTGTGAAAACAAATGATGGAACTCTTAGACTATGCATCGATTACAGACAATTAAATGAGATGACTATTAAGAACAAGTACCCCTTACCTAGGATAAATGATATGTTCGATCAAGTAGGTGGGGCAAATATTTTCTTGAAATTGGACCTACAATCTGGTTATCACCAGGTTAGAATAAAAGATGAAGACATAAGTAAAACAATGTTTCATACACGATATGGACATTACGAACTTGTGGTTATACCTTTCGAACTCACTAACGCACCAACCACGTTCATGTGTTTAATGAATATCATTTTTATTTAGTACTTGGAAAAATTCGTGTTGGTATTTATAGATGATATTCTGGTATATTCTAAAATAGAAGAAGAACATGAAGAACACTTAAGAATAGTTCTACAAAACTTAAGGAAGCAGAAATTGTATGTTAAATTTGATAAGTCTAACTTTTATCAGAAGAAAATACAGTACCTAGGACATGTAATATCTGCAGAAGGTATTGTAGTCGATCCTGAGAAAATAAGCACCATCATAGAATGGTTGGTACTAAAGGATGTAGCGGATGTTCAGTCATTCATGGGAATCACCGGATATTACCAAAGATTTATAGAGGGGTTTTCCAAAATTGCTAACCCTATTGTAATGTACCTCAAATTTACCATACAAAAAAAAATTCTATGACATAATTCAATTTTGTTTAAGCTTAGAATTTAAGAGGAGGTAAGATTCCTTTATGTCCATAAAGATATTATTACACCAGACTAATCTATTCGAACATAAAAGCTTCTCTAGGTACATTCCTTCCATGACTCTATTACTTCCCTAAATTATCCAACTACACCAGCACACTCAAATGTATAAAGGTGATGTCTAAATTTAGGTCGAAGGAACCCTTGATGTTCCAAGGGATAAAGCTCAAAAGGGATAGCACCTTTGAAATACTTAAAGGGAGGCAGGGATTGAAGATCGTCTCGCACAGTCAAGATTTAGTGGTAGAATGCCAAATCATTTTGGCCAGATATACTTAGAAGAACGGGCGATGAAATTTCCTCGAGAAAGGTACCGAAATCCCATGGACCGTTGGATCTCATAGATCTGTACGGAAGTTAACACTAATCGTCTTGTAGCGTTCAAAATCTCGGGAGGAGTAGCGACCGTTGAATGAGAAGCAACAGGAGGCGTTGATCTCATGCTTGAATTCCGTCATTTCAGAGTTCGGTGTTTGGGGCAGCAAGGGATTTTGGAGTCGATGTATCGCGAACTTCCGGTTCGCGAAATCCTGAAAGAATCAGGATTGTTGACTTCAAGCGAAAAGGCCAAAAACCGTTAACCTCTTTTCGACATTTCGGGTCCCGAGAGGTCGAAGGGCCCAGAAATATTGTAGCCGAAAATCGTGAAATCCTGAATCGTGAAACCCCGAAGTGTGAAATGGAAAAAACCTATTAAGCCCCTTTTCGGCATTTCGGGTCCCGAGAGTTTGAAGGGCCCAGAATGTTGCAGCCAGAGTCGCGAAATCTCGAACCCTGAAACCCTGAACCCTGAAACCCCGAAGTACTATATGTAAAGGCTTCTTCCAATTCAATTATTCAAGGATAGATCTACTAGAAATTTAATTACAGAAGTAAACATATTCCTATAAATAGATCTATATTTCAAGCTCCTCTATACATAGAAAATTCTGCTTAGAATTTTGATTTCAGAGCTAAAAATTATCTTGTAGGTGGATCTTGTTTTTTCAAGTTCATATGTAGATAGTTTTATCTAGCGTTTTGTTCTAGAAGGAACCATTCCCAAAATTTATTCTTTGAACATAAAATTATTACAATGATCCGATGTCATCCATGGAAATTATTTCAACTGAGCACAATTAGCCGCATAAAATTAGATACACGAATCATTCAAACAAGGACTGAGCATAAAAAAGGTAAAATACCAAGTTGCCATTTCGGCATTCGGGATTTTCTTATTACATATGCACGAGGTTCCTCTGCTTTACTAAATCCTGAAATCACGAACCCCGAAATGTTGGGCCCACAATCCTTTTGCATTTCGCGATTCGACACTTCTTGTTTCATTTTTTTTATGCATCAGGTGTTCAAGAACCCCGAAATCCCGAAATGTTGGGCCCACATTCCTTTTTCATTTCGCGATTTGGCACTTCTTGTTTCATTTTTTTTAAGAATTAGGTGTTCTAAATCCCCGAAATCTCGAACCCCGAAATCTCGATCATTAATATAACTTGGCACATGAAATCTTTTTTTTTTTTTAGTTCGGCGTTTGTAATCGCCAAAAACACAATTGACCTCTATTTTTCACAGCATTTTTACCCTCTACTTTTTATGCCCTAAATCAATATCCTACGTTAATTTGTCGGTAAGGTCCTGAATAAAATTCTTCAGACCCTTAAACTTACAGAGTATTCAATTGCCCAATTTAAAAGGGTCATTTAGATTTCGCTATGCCCTAAAATCTCAAATACCAGGGTTATTGCCTTGAGGACAGTCCCTATTTTCAACGCTAGATATTGGATCGACATACGCTAGATCTATGATACTAAATCATTTTATCCCGTTTCGGCATTCCTTATAATTACTACCCAAATGGTTCAATTCTGCCATAGAGATTATTTAGATTGGAGATAAAGGTCCGAGTACAATTCAGATTCTATCTTTTGCTTCCAGAATAATATATGCATATAAATACATGAGTCTATAAGTATAAACCTACTCAATATAGATCTGTCTGTTATTGCAATTACAAATTAATAACCTTTGCCTATAGACAACTTTATACTATCAATTCACTTGCACACGAATAACTCTATCTCGGGTTTTTATTCAGGAGGGGCGATCCCTGGATTTAAATGCTTGATTATAAAAATTCATACAATGAACAGATATCGTCTATGGAGGTCATCTCAACTTAGTACAATTAGATACATTACAACAAATAGAAATAATCATTCACACAGTTACATTCCAACAAATAGATATGATCATTCACACAGAGAAGGAAAAGTTTACATATCTGGAACAGTTTTGCGGAAAGACAAAGGGAACAACCATGTTCTTCCCAACCGTATAATAGGGCAGCCAAATTCACTTGCCCGATTCACCCCCTAGCCTGACCATGAATCCATGAGGGTGAACTTGGAAACTACTCCTCATCACAGTCCTCCAATTCCAAAAATTATCCTCTTGCCTCACACTTACTCAGTAGTGCTCATAACAATAAGGAAAATCCATTTCAACAGGATCCTCCTACCTCACACTCAATCCTCATTGTTCATAACAGCAAGGAGAGCTCAAAATCTTTCCCCAACATACTTGGCAGTGTCCCACCTCCTCGCATATGCTATTTATCAATTTTTGCCCGGGTCTTTTTCCCTCCTTTGGGGATTTTTGCAGCTCTCTTAATCCATGATTTTCAGGGGCTGCCAGTGACCAAATCTTTGATTTTCCGCTTCTCATAATCAGCCTATAGGTAGTTCCAACATGTTCCCCACTCATGGAGTCATGGTCAGTTGATTTTAACATGGTTGTTCCATTTGTCTTGTGCCTCTTTCAAGTTTTGTTGTATCTTCCTTACCATGTTCTCCATTTCTTGGAGAATCTTTGGTCCAACCATGAGTCTGTCAGCCAAGTTATCCCAGCTAATTGGAGTTGTACACTTTCTGTCATACAGTATTTCGAAAGGGCTCAACTTAGCCAAAGTTTGGTACCCATTGTTATATGCAAATTCTACCAAGTGTAGGTAGTCTTCCCACTTGTTCGTTTTTGTTCTTACATACATGCGGAGCATATCCTCTATGATTTGGTTTGTCCTCTTGGTCTGTCCATCTGTTTGTGGATGATAACTCGTACTTAAATTCAAATTAGTATTTATCCCTGCAAACAATTCCTTCCAAAAAGAGGATGTGAATTTTACGTCTCTATCTGAAATCACCATTTTAGGAATACCATGCAGTCTAAAAATTTCTTTCATGAATATTTCAGCAATATTAATATCTTTAAAAGTAGACTTTACAGGAATAAAGTGTGCAGACTTACTGAGTT
>ML818986.1:17094-42902 GCA_009831015.1 Picea engelmannii | reverse complement strand
ACTCTTCCAACCAATATCAAAATGTGAATTAAACTAAAAATCATATGACTTCCCATATCCCATAGCCAATTTAGGATTCCACCATCCCTAATACCTACAGACTCTTGTTGTGCCACACTGATAACCAAGGGAATCGAAATAAAACAATTTTTTGACTCCAATTTTTGTATGTACTCAACTAATGGAAACAAGGAACTATGAGTCAACTCTATGCTTTCTAATATGCACAACTCGTGCCAAAAGGTATTAATAAATGTGTTGTTCTGATCACTTTCAATGAACTCAGGTAACCTGTGGAGTCTAAACACCTCCCTGAAAAACAACTCTCACTCATTTTGCACCTCATAATCTGATGAACTCACGAAGAAATGTTTCAAATTGGTATACTAGCCATCAATGAAATAAATATATTCCCTAACATGCATCTCTAATTCATTCTGCTCACAACTCATCCACTCTCTCACATGTTTCAATACATCGTCCACAAGGCCCTTCCATGAGAAAATTTCTCTGATATGTTGGTAAGTCTAGAAGTACCCAATATGCATTTCCAAGGGTGTATCATCTATAACCCTCATGATTTCTACAGTAAGTTTGTTGTGACATCACCAAAAATAATTTATTTTTAAGTTTGAGATTTCTTAGGAAAATTATTAAGTTTTTGGTAAATTCGAAATTGGAAATTTTTTGCCATTTTTGGCAATTCCAAATTTTGAATTTAATTAATTGTAATTAATGATTATGATTGTTGGGAAGAGACCTGATTTGACCCAACTAGACTCTTGACTATGACACTTGTATAAAACAAAATATTTTATAATTATTGTTGGAAGACAAATGGAACAACCATGTTGAAATTAGTTGACCATGACTCCATGAGTGGGGAACATGTTGGAACTACTCTAGGGTGGATTGTTATAACTGGAAAATCAAGTATTTGGCCAAGCAAAGCCCCTGAAAATCAAGGATTTGGAAAGCTGCAAAAATTCCCAAGGGAGGGAAAAAGACCTAGGAAAAAATGACTTTGGATATATGGCATATGTGAGGAGGTAGGACACTGCCTAGTATGTCGGGGAAAAGAAAATCTATCTATTGTTCTTACAAACACTACTAGATGAGTGTGAGGCAATGAGAGGACTGTTGAAACTATAAATAATTTTTTGAGGGGTGTTCCAAGTTATCCCTCATGGATTCATGGTCAGGCTAGGGGGTGAACAAGACAAGTGATTTGGCTGCCCTATTCTAAGGTTGGGAGGAACCTGGTTGTTCCCTTTGTTGTTCCAGTGTTTATTCAGATATGTTCCTCTACTTACCTCTTATTTTATTTGTGTCGTTGAAATTATTATACATGCCTTCTATTTCTAGATGAATTCCCTATTGTTCATGTGTGTCTAGATATAATTATAGAGTTACTGTAGGGTACTTGTTGTGGAAGTAATTTTGTTTGAATAAAGACTGCATCTATAGGATCACAGTATGTTATGTGTTATAGGAACAACGTTATTATGATAATGAATGGACTGATAAAATGATTGATTATTATATCGGTGGTAGGAATAGAATGTAAATAATAAATAGTGTTGCAAAGCCACTGTGTATTAGTCATGGGAAGAATAGAGTTATCTTGTATAAAGTAATCAAGAAGATACAAATACGAATTCTAGAAGTTTCTACCTGTCATAAGATCATATGATGATAGAGTATTCAAGTTTTGTTTTCAACCTGTACAGACAAAAGGCGCAAATCAAGACGAAAATCTACTATGATAGAGATTCACGAAATATTTATGTAACTATATGAATGTAGTTATGAATATATATGTTTTTTTTTTTCCATTCGGCAATCAAAACAGTAGATGGCATAGAAATGGCATTGTACAATTATAACGTTCTACGCATGTATTAAGTAATTAATATGAAACTTTCTAACAGTTTTATAGAACCCACTGTACAATCAAAAGAATAGCTATATATATAATTCATATGTATAAAGAAAAAAATTCCAGATATAATTTACGCAGTCGTAACTATTAATCTATTTTACAGTGATAGACTCAGACCTGTTGTAATACCTAATGCTTAGAACCAGTCAACACCAACTGTGACGGGGAAACAAATAGCTTCAGACATTTGCATGCTCAGAAGAGAGGTAAATTCATTCTAGAAAACTTTGAGTACAACTCGGAATGAAAACAAATGATCTGTCTAACTATTACAAGTCTAGGTTAAAATGTTACAACAATAAACACGAGAATTTATACTTCCAACACTTTTATTTTTTCTAGGATCTACGGCGATAAAGATTGAAAGTAAAGCTACAACAATGAAAACAACATATATTATTCACAATATCATTTATTTTAGAATATCTAAGAACAGTTCCAGTATGCCAAGAAAATCAAATCGTATTTTCCATTCCAATAATGTTCGAGTTAGGACATAATAAAAATCTGACTTAATCATTCGGCCAATTATACAATTTTAAAAGTCGACCCTGTTAATTCAACCATGAAGGCAAGTAACAGAGGTGAAACTAGCATAAAAACGTATAAATATCTACCACAGAGGTAACTCTTTAGTTGAATATTTCTACCATTAGTATCCTAGGCCCTTCTACAAAGAGGTAAGATGGAACCTGAATACCTCTTAAGCGAGCGATAAAAATTGATGTCCATACTTAACTTTGAATGGAGGGATCTGATATCCTTCACTGTGGCGATGAGGTGAGTAACTTTCTAGACTGAAAGGGGAGGAGGAAGCCAAGAATCACTAATGGGTACCCTCACAAATCATAGGGTCCCATCATTAGTGATAAGCACCAGTAAATAGATCAAAGAAAAACATTACAGGAAAGATTTCATGAATGACGATCACAATGAAGTACGTGAGTCGCATAACAAACATAACCAAATATTTATTCTAAATACAAGTGTACAAATTGGAAGCCTTAGGTCAATGGACATCCCCAAAATCTTTCTATTATCATTAGAGAATAGTCATCTAAAGAAAGGAAACATAGGGTCAACACCATGCTGATTTCACAGAGTTGTATTAGCACGAAAAGGGATGACCCAGTTTTTCCTTTAAATTTACAACGCATGATACATACAATATTTGTCTATGGTTGTACTGAAGGTAACTTTTGTAAAACATTCTGATAAGAATTTGACATGCCTAAAAATTCCTTGGGGTAGATAGGAAATAGAGGCCTTGGGTAGAAAACTCACTACAAGTGTCCAACCGGGATAGAAAATGTTATTTGAAAACTGGCCCCATGAAATTACCTTATCGTGTTTAAGTATAGTATGAAGATATAATGTGAATCCCTAACTTAGATGGAATTCTGGGCCATAGTTTGCTGAAGTCTTGAAGAGACTCACATCATGTATTTGCACATAAGGAAATATAGAATGAAGGAGATGACTAACCCTAAGAACAAAATACCTGACAAATGATACCTATGCAAATTCATTGGAAGGAATAGTAAGGACATAAGGTCAAGAACATTGCAGAGAGACTGAGTATAATGTATAACGAATAGAAGTTCCATGTACTAGTGGTATAATCAGTCACGAAAGGTGATCCAAGCCGCCATACTCCCCATGCCAAGAAAACAAATATAATTGTAGAGCCCAACTCCGAAATCACTTCACAAAAATGATAAGTGGACAACTATGGTAACCCTAAAGCATGAACCCCACGCAGCATGAATGTTGAAGGTACAAGGGAAGCGCAACCATGTGATATAGGTGACTTGGCATGTTTGGGTTTGATGGAGATACAAAGTTGGCCCTCGTTTCTCACCTACCTCATTTAATGGCTAATCAAAGGTTAACTCTCGACTGTCATAAACCTCCTATCACATTTAATGGAATTACAAAGTAAGAGGTGGATCTCCTCAAAAACTATGTTTTGGAAATATTCAACGACCACTATCTAGTTAGCACCAGTTAACTATACTTCACCTAAGTTTGGTAGAGCTAACAAATTTGTTAGTATGGGGTTTTTTCTAACTGGAAAGACCATTAGGCTATGTTATGAATGAAATACCTTTAACCAACCAAGTGTTTTACAGAGTAAGCATGTCGAGGACTATGGTCATGTATGAGAGAGTCAAACAAATTAGGATTAAAACTAGAATATCACTAAGTTAAATAATCCAACATCCCATACGTTAGGCATAACGTCTTATTTGTATGGTATGTTTAGTCTTGTGCACAGATATGGAGGGTGTCAAAAGGAGAGAGGTTAGGACCCTAAGTTGTATGCCTTTGTTTCATTTTCAAGTTAATACCAATATAAACTTATACTCATAAACAAATGTTAGTATGACCCAAGAATTGAAAGGAAAGTGTTATATAGTGGGACTGAGTAGTAATGCCAAAATTAACATTCATAATTTGAATAAATACCGGAGTTTAACAATGGAAACAAAAGGGTTATTTCTTTTGTTGAAAGTTGTTGTAAGGAACTTAGGGATAATACCCCTTAGAAGATTTTTTTTTTTTTTTTATGACGAAATTGATGTACATTACATATGGTATCAGAGCCAAGGTTACAACACTTGGACCTTGAACACGGTCAAAGTATTTACTTAGCACATTATTTTTTTTATGATTATGAAAAGCTAACAAAAAAAGTTGTTGTTACAAAGAGGAAACTCCTTTTTGTTTTTGTGGTAATCATGGCAGCCCAAGATGATGCAGAAATTAGACTTGAGGGAAATCATGCACAAATACCTCATGAATATACAAAATAGAATAGTGAATAAATCTCACCTACTGAAGTTCTGGAAACAATGAGGAATCTCATTGTTGAACTACAAGTCTTCAAAGCAGAAAATGAGAAACTGAAGAAGGCACAATAGGAACAACAAGAAATAAATGAGGTCATGTTGCATAGTATAGTGACAAAGAAAATCCCAAAGGACGATGACCATGAGGAAGAGGTTAGTAAAAGGGCCTCCAAAAATTCTGGTCCTAAAGAAGAAAAAGGGGACAGTTCATCTTAAGGTACACCTTCAGCTAAAGATAAAATAAAACCAGATAGGAAAAGGAAACAGGTAGATCACCTTGAGGGAGAATTTAAGAAAATCAAACCCACTACTTTTGATGGGGAATATAGAACAAGGGAGGAAGATGAGGCCTGGTTATTAGACATCAAGAAGTATTCCTAGATCTACAATTATTCCAGCAATATGAAGGTCAGAATGGCTATCTATAACCTGAAAGGAAAGGCCATCATTTGGTGGCAAGATCTGAAATTGGCCAAGGGCCTAAAAGAGAAACAAATGGAATGGGTAGACTTTAAGAAATATTTCAAGAAACAATACCTATTTGAAAGTTACTATGAAAGAAAAACCAAAGAATTTTATGAGTTACAACTTGGCCAAATGGCTATGGAGGATCTGATAAACAAATTCCTAGAATTACTAAGGTTCGTACCTTATATTTGGGAGGACAAAGTGAAAATCCAGCGGTTCCTAAGTTGTTTGCCACAATATTACAAGGACATAATCAACTATGATAACCCAAAGTCATTAAGTGAGGTATTAAAGAAATCTCAAATGTGTTACGACCAATACAAACAACATACATAATTTCCGAAGGCTCGGAAGGATAAGAAGCAAGACCAAATGAACTAGTGGAAGAAGGGATACCAGCCAACTCCTTATCGTAATGCAGCAAAAATCCTTCCAAGAAAATATTTTCACTCCAATAATCCATATGCACAAGGCAACGTTAAACCGGTGAACCTGGGAACAAATAATTTTGGGGACAACCCCCATAAACCATTAAAGTGTTGGGAATTTGGATAACCTCATCTAAGGAGGAACTGTCCATGTTTAAATCCAGCAACCAGAACTATTGTTCATAACTTGCAGGAAGCCTCGACGGTGGGAGATGTGGGTAGAAGCTTGCATCAGATAAACACAGTTGTGGATGGCCAACAAGATGACCACCAGTCCTTTGTGGTGGAAGTGGAAGGTAAAATCAATAACACTCGAATTTCTATTTTAATTTATCCTGGAGATACATTAAGTTATATCACCACTGGCATAGTAGAGTCAGATAAACTTAAGAAATGTGACACACAAAATCATGGCTAGTACAACTAGCAACATGAACTAAAAGGAAAGTGGTTGACTTTATTTCTGATTATGAGTTCAGTTTAGGTGGCCAAAACATAAGGATGAATCTAAACATTGTACCACTAGGATCATATGATGTAATTATCATAATGGATTGGTTAGAAATGCATAAATAAGTACTATATTTTTATGCAAAGACACTTAAGTATAAAGATGAAAATGACACTACTAGGACAGTCCAAGGTATACAAAAACCAGTATTAGTTAGACAAGTTTCAGCAATGCAATTCAAGAAATGCATGAGAAAGGGTTGTCAAGTTTATTCCATCCAAGTAACATACATGTTAAAAAAATAAGATAAACCCAACTTGGAAGACTTTGTTGTTCTACGGGATTTCAGAGACGTATTTGCTGATGAAATACCTGAATTACACCCTAGAAGGGAGATAGACTTTTCTATCGATCTTCTACCTAGTTCAGCCCCTATCTCTAAATCACCTTACCGAATGAGTTTCCCAAAATTGACAAAACTAAAAATTCAACTACAGGAATTATTGGACAAGGCGTATATTAGACCGAATGTTTCACCATGGGGAGCACTAGTCCTCTTTGTGAAAACAAATTATGGAACTCTTAGACTATGCATCGATTACAGACAATTAAATGAGATGACTATTAAGAACAAGTACCCCTTACCTAGGATAAATGATATGTTCGATCAAGTAGGTGGGGAAAAGATTTTCTTGAAATTGGACCTACAATCTGGTTATCACCAGGTTAGAATAAAAGATGAAAACATAAGTAAAACAATGTTTCATACATGATATGGACATTACGAACTTGTGGTTATACCTTTCGGACTCACTAACGCACCAACCACGTTCATGTGTTTAATGAATAGCATTTTTATTTAGTACTTGGAAAAATTCGTGTTGGTATTTATAGATGATATTCTGGTATATTCTAAAATATAAGAAGAAAATGAAGAATGCTTAAGAATAGTTCTGCAAAACTTAAGGAAGCAGAAATTGTATGTTAAATTTGATAAGTGTGACTTTTATCAGAAGAAAATACAGTACCTAGGACATGTAATATCTACAGAAGGTATTGTAGTCGATCCTGAGAAAATAAGCGCCATCATAGAATGGTTGGTACTAAATGATGTATCGGATGTTCGGTCATTCATGGGAATCATCGGATATTACCAAAGATTTATAGAGGGGTTTTCCAAAATTGCTAAACCTATTGTAATGTACCTCAAATTTACCATACAAAAAAAAAAATTATGACATAATTCAATTTTGTTTAAGCTTAGAATTTAAGAGGAGGTAAGATTCCTTTATCTCCATAAGGATATTATTACACCAGACTAATCGATTCGAACAGAAAAGCTTCTCTAGGTACATTCCTTCCATGACTCTATTACTTCCCTAAATTATCCAACTACACCAGCACACTCAAATGTATAAAGGTGATGTCTAAATTTAGGTCGAAGGAACCCTTGATGTTCCAAGGGATAAAGATCAAAAGGGATAGCACCTTTGAAGTACTTAAAGGGAGGCAGGGATCGAAGATAGTCTCACACAGTCAAGATTTAGTGGTAGAATGCCAAATCATTTTGGCCAGATATACTTAGAAGAATAGATGATGAAATTTCCTCGGGAAAGGTACCGAAATCCCATGGACCGTTGGATCTCATAGATCTGTACGTAAGTTAACACTGATCGTCTTGTAGCATTCAAAATCTCAGAAGGAGTAGAGACCGTTGGATGAGAAGCAACAGGAGGCATTGATCTCGTGCTTGAATTCCGTCATTTCGGAGTTCGGTGTTTGGGGCAGCAAGGGATTTTGGAGTCGATGTATCGCGAACTTCCGGTTCACGAAATCCTGAAAGAATCAGGATTGTTGACTTCAAGAGAAAAGGCAAAAAACAGTTAAGCCTCTTTTCGGCATTTCGGGTCCCGGGAGGTCGAAGGGCCCATAAATATTGTAGCCGGAAATCGTGAAATCCTGAATCGTGAAACCCCGAAGTGTGAAATGGAAAAAGCCTATTACGCCCCTTTTCGTCATTTTGGGTCTCGGGAGTTTGAAGGGCCCAGAATGTTGCAGCCAGAGTCGCGAAATCCTGAACCCTGAAACCATGAACCCCGAAACTCTGAAGTACTATATGTAAAGGCTTCTTCCAATTCAATTATTCAAGGATAGATCTGCTAGAAATTTAATTACAGAAGTAAACATATTCCTATAAATAGATCGGTATTTCAAGCTCCTCTATACATAGAAAATTCTGCTTAGAATTTTGATTTCAGAGCTAAAAATTCTCTTGTAGGTGGATCTTGTTTTTTCAAGTTCATATGTAGATAGTTTTATCTAGTGTTTTGTTCTAGAAGGAACCATTCCCAAAATTTATTCTTTGAAAATAAAATTATTACAACGATCCGATGTCGTCCATGGAAATTATTTCAACTGAGCACAATTAGCCGCATAAAATTAGATACACGAATCATTCAAACAAGGACTGAGCATAAAAAAGGTAAAATACCAAGTTGCCATTTCAGCATTCGGGATTTTCTTATTATATATGCACGAGGTTCCTCTACTTTACTAAATCTTGAAATCACGAACCCCGAAATGTTGGGCCCAGAATCCTTTTGCATTTCGCGATTCGACACTTCTTGTTTCATTTTGTTTATGCATCAGGTGTTCAAGAACCCCGAAATCCCAAAATGTTGGGCCCACATTCCTTTTGCATTTCGCGATTTGGCACTTCTTGTTTCATTTTTTTTAAGAATCAGGTGTTCTAAATCCCCAAAATGTCGAACCCCGAAATATTGATCATTAATATAACTTGGCACATGAAATCTTTTTTTTTTTTAGTTCAGCATTTGTAATCGCCAAAAACACAATTGACCTCTATTTTTCACAGCATTTTTACCCTCTACTATTTATGCCCTAAATCAATATCCTACATTAATTTGTCAGTAAGGTCCTGAATAAAAGTCTTCAGACCCTTAAACTTACAGAGCATTCAATTGCCCAATTTAAAAGGGTCATTTAGATTTCGCTATGCCCTAAAATCTCAAATACCAGGGTTATTGCCTTGAGGACGGTTCCTGTTTTCAACTCTAGATATTGGATTGACATACGCTAGATCTATGATACTAAATCATTTTATCCCGTTTCGACATTCCTTATAATTACTACCCAAATGGTTCAATTCTGCCATAGAGATTATTTAGATTGGAGATAAAGGTCTGAGTACAATTCAGATTCTATCTTTTGCTTCCAGAATAATATATGCATATAAATACATGAGTCTATAAGTATAAACCTACTCAATCTAGATCTGTCTGTTATTGCAATTACAAATTAATAACCTTTGCCTATAGACAACTTTATACTATCAATTCACTTGCACATGAATAACTATGTCTCGGGTTTTTATTCAGGAGGGGCGATCCCTGGATTTAAATGCTTGATTATAAAAATTCATACAATGAACAGATATCGTCTATGGAGGTCATCTCAACTTAGTACAGTTAGATACATTACAACAAATAGAAATAATCATTCACACAGTTACATTCCAACAAATAGACATGATCATTCACACAGAGAAGGAAAAGTTTACATATATGGAACAGTTTTGCGGAAAGACAAAGGGAACAACCACATTCCTCCCAACCGTAGAATAGGGAAGCCAAATTCACTTGCCCGATTCACCCCCTAGCTTTACCATGAATCCATGAGGGTGAACTTGGAAACTCCTCCTCAGCACTGTGCTCCAATTCCAAAAATTATCCTCTTGCCTCACACTTACTCAGTAGTGCTCATAACAATAAGGAAAATCCATTTCAACGGGATCCTCCTACCTCACACTCAATCCTCATTGTTCATAACAGCAAGGAGAGCTCAAAATCTCTCCCCAACATACTTGGCAGCGTCGTGCCTCCTCGCATATGCTATTTATCAATTTTTGCCTGGGTCTTTTTCCCTCCTTTGGGGATTTTTGCAGCTCTCTTAATCCATGATTTTCAGGGGCTTCCATTGACCAAATCTCTGATTTTCCACTTCTCATAATCATCCTAGAGGCAGTTCCAACATGTTCCCCACTCATGGAGTCATGGTCAGTTGATTTTAACATGGTTGTTCCATTTGTCATCCTGTAATTAATATAATTATTCTGTTGTGATACAAGTGTCATAGTCAAATAGTTAGTTGATTCCAAACAGATCTCTTTCGAACAGTCACACTCATTAAATACAATTATTAAATTCGAAATTCAGAATTTCCATAAATGGAAAAAAAATTCGAGATTCGAATTTGCCAAAAACGGAAATAAATTTCCAGCACACAAAAATAAAAATATTTTATTTTGGGGGGATGTCACATCCTTTCCCCCTTCATTAAAACATTGTCCTCAATGTTTTTTCCTTTCCTGGAACAGGATTGGATGAGATTTTTGTAAGTCTCCCTCCAATTCCCAAGTGGCCTCCTCAGGACTAAAGTGCTTCCATTACACCTTTACCTGAGTGACGACTCTATTCTGAAGTGCTATTTCTCTCCGGTCCAGAATGCGCAGGGTTCCACCTAGAACTCGCCTTCAGGTTCCACCTACACCAAGTTCCAATCAATCATATGAGTAGGGTCATGAATATAATTTTTTAGCAAAGACACATGAAATACATTATGAATTCTTAGATTAGATGGAAGTGCAAACTGATATGCTACGGGTCCAATTTGAGCTAGTATCTCGAAAGGCCCACAAAACCTGGGTGCCAGTTTGGCACAGTTCCCCAACTTCAGTGAGCTTTTTTGGGCTTTGTCTTTCAAATAAACATGGTCTCCCATTTGAAATTCTAAGTGTCTTCTTTTCTGATCTGCATAGCTCTTATGTCTATCTTGTGCCTCTTTCAAGTTTT
Source organism: Picea engelmannii (assembly GCA_009831015.1). Taxonomy (NCBI): domain Eukaryota; kingdom Viridiplantae; phylum Streptophyta; class Pinopsida; order Pinales; family Pinaceae; genus Picea; species Picea engelmannii. Next base: position 31,890 of record ML818986.1, on the reverse strand, counting down.
GTTGTACCTTCCTTACCATGTTCTCCATTTCTTGGATAATCTTTGGTCCAACCATGAGTCTGTCAGCCAGGTTATGCCAGCTAATTGGATTTGTACAGTTTATGTCGTACATTATTTCGAAAGGGCTCAACTTAGCCAAAGTTTGGTACCCATTGTTATATGCAAATTCTACCAAGTGTAGGTAGTCTTCCCACTTGTTCGTTTTTGTTCTTACATACATGCGGAGCATATCCTCTATGATTTGGTTTGTCCTCTCAGTCTGTCCATCCGTTTGTGGATGATAACTTGTACTGAAATTCAAATTAGTATTTAGCCCTGCAAACAATTCCTTCCAAAAAGCAGATGTGAATTTTACGTCTCTATCTGAAATCACCATTTTAGGAATACCATGCAGTCTAAAAATTTATTTCATGAATATTTCAGCAATGTTAATATCTTTAAAAGTAGACTTTACAGGAATAAAGTGTGCAGACTTACTAAGTTTATCGATTACAACCATGATAGAATCATTGTGTTTCTGAGTTTTAGGAAAACCTGTTATAAAGTCCAGCAATCTGGTCTCCCATTTCCATTCTGGTACTGGTAATGGTTGTAATAGGCTGGTTGGATGCTAGTGTTCAGCCTTAACCTGTTGACAATCTTGGCACCTAGCCAAATATTTTTTTGTTTCACCCTTCATGTTAGGCCAGTAAAATAGTTTTTTGAGTGTTATTATTGTTTTTTGGTAACCTGGATGGCCAAAATACGGTTTCTTATGCACTTCATCTAAAATAGTTAATTTTAGATCTGTTGAATCTGGCATGTAAAGTTTGTTTTTAAATCTTAATAGTCCCTTCTTGTCGATACGTAGATCTAGTTTATCTGAGTTTGCGATACTATTTTGAAATTTTTCCATTATCTTAGTGTAATTTCCATCGTTGATACATGTTGTCCTTATACTTTGTTCCAGATCAATTTCTGCCCCACTAGTGTTTATCTCAAATAACCCATGGATTATGCAGCTTAAAGCATCTGCTACTTTATTTTCCTTACCGTTGATATGTCTGACCTCGAAGTCAAATTCGCTCAGGAAGGCTATCCACCTTTCTTGTCTTGCATTAAGGTCTAGTTGGTTAAACAGATATTTCACCCTGCTATTATCCGTCAATAGTAAGAATTTTCTGCCCATTATATAGTGTCACCACATTTTTGAGGCATGTATTACTACTGCCAATTCTAAGTCATGAGTGACATAATTTCACTCGTGTTCCTTTAATTTCCAGGACTCATAACAAATCAAATGCCCTTCTTGAGTTAGAACACCACCTAGTCCCTCTTTACTTGCATCAACGCATATTGTGAAGTCTTTATCTAGGTATGCTACCTTCAAGATGGGCGTCAATGTCAATAATTATTTTAGGTTGTTAAAACTGTCTTGGCACTTTTGTGACCAATTAAACTTGGTCCCTTTCTTTTGTAATGAGGTGATAGAGTAGGCTATCTTGGAGAACCCTTCTATAAATTTGTGATAATATCCAGTGATTCCCATGAATGACCGGATATCTGCCACATCCTTAGGCACTGACCATTCCATAATGGATTTTAACTTTTCCGAGTCTATGGCAATACCTTTCGAGGAAATGACATGTCCTAAATATTGTATTTCTTTTTGATATAAATCACATTTGTCAAATTTTGCATATGGTTTGTGTTTCGTTAGTGTTTGCATATTTATTCGTAAGTGTTCATCATGTTCCTCCTCCGTTTTAGAATAGACCAGAATATCGTCGATAAATACTACTACGAACTTGTCTTTGTACTGGCTGAAAATGTTGTTCATCAAGCACATAAATGTGGTTGGTGCATTAGTGAGTCTGAAAGGTATGACTACAAACTTGTAGTGCCTGTATCTTGTTCAAAAAGTTGTTTTTCTTATGTCCTGATCCTTTATCCTAACTTGATGATATCCGGATCGTAAATCCAATTTTGAGAAGATCTTGGCCCCACCAACTTGATCGAACATATCATTTATCCTGGGTAAGGGGTATTTGTTCTTAATGGTCACTTTGTTTAGTTGTCTATAATAGATACATAGTATTAGAGTACCGTATTTCTTTTTCACAAAGAGGACTGGTGCTTCCCATGGCGAGACACTTGGTCTGATATATTATTTATCCAACAATTCCTGTAATTGTATTTTTAATTTTGTCAATTCTGGTAGACTCATTTGGTAGGGTGATTTTGAGATAGGGGCTGATCTGGGTAGTAAGTCTATGGAGAAATCTATTTCTCTCCTAGGAGGCAATTCTGGTATCGCATCGACAAACATATCTCCAAAATCACGTAGGACAACAAAGTCTTCTAACTTGGGCTTATCTTCTTTTTCTAATAGATTTGTTACTTGGATGGCATAAACTTGACATCCCTTTCTAATACATTTCTTGAATTTCATCATTGAAACTTGTCTGACTGACACAGGTTTTTGTATGCCTTGGGCTGTTCTAACAGTGCCAAAATTATCTTTGTAGCTAAGTATCTTTGTATAACAGTCTAGTATTGCTTTGTGTTGTTGCAACCAATCCATCCTGATAATCATATCATAAGATCCTAGTGGTAGGATGTTCAGATTAGTCCTTATCTTTTGACCATCTAAGCTAAACTCAAGATCAGAAATAAAGTTAACTACTTTTCTTTTAGTACATGTCGCTAGTTGTACAAGCCAAGATTTTTCGTGCTTTAGTTTCTTAATCTTATTCAACTCTACTACATCAGGAGTAATGTCACTTAACGTAGCTCCAAGGTCAATTCAAATAGAAATTCGAGTGTCATGGATTTTACCTTCGATTTCTACCACCGAGGACTAGTGGTCGGCTTGTCGACCATCTATGGCTGCATTTATCTAATGCAAACATCTGCCCATGTCTCCCACTGTCAAGGCTTCCTGTAAATTGTGAACAACAGTTCTGTTTGTTTTAATTAAACATGGACAGTTCCTCCTTAGGTGAGTCTCTCCACACTCCCAACACTTTAATGGCTCACGAGAGTTGTCCCCAAACTTCTTCGTTCCCAGGTTTACCGGTTTACCGCTACCTTGTGTATTCAGATGATTGGAGTGAAAATCCTTCCTAGGGAAACTTTTTGCTGCATTCTGATAAGGAGCTGGTTGGTATCCCTTCTTCCATTGGTTTATTCCATCTTGCTTCTTATCCTTCCAGGTCTTGGGAAACTCTACCCATTGTTTATACTAGTCATAGCACATTCGCTCTTTCCTGAATACCTCACTCAAGGATTTTGGGTTGTCAAACTCAACTCTTCCCCTGTAGGATTGTGGTAAAAAGCTTAAGAATCACTGGATTTTTTCCTTATCCTCCTAGATGTATGGTACGAACCTTAGTAGTTTCAGAAATTTATTTATAAGGTCCTCCATCGTCATTTGTCTGAGTCATAACTCATAAAATTATTTCGTCTTCCTTTCATAATAGCTTTTAGAAAGGTATTGTTTCTTGAAATACTTCTTGAATTCGGACCATTCCAACTGTTTCTCCTTTAATCCCTTGGCCAATTTCAGGTCCTGCCACCAACTGCTGGCCTTCCCCTTTAGATTGTAGATCGCTATTTTGACCTTCATGTTACTGGAATAGTTGTAGATTTGGAAGTATTTTTTGATGTCCAACAACCATGCCTCAGCTTCTTCTCTTGTCTTGGATTCTCCATCAAAAGTAGCTGGTTTAATCTTTTTAAATTCTCCTTCAAGGTGGTCTGCCTGTTTTCTTTTTTTTTTCTGGTATGGTTTTGTCTTCAGTTGAAGGTGTCCCTTCAGACGAACTATCTCTTTTTTCTGTTTTCGCACCAGAGTTCTTGGAGGCCCTCCTGCTGACCTCTTCCTCATGGTTATCACCTTTTGGACTTTTCTTGGTTACTATACTACACAACAGGACTTTATTTATCTCTTGCTATTCCTGTTGTGCCTTCTTCAATTTTTCATTTTCAGCCTTGAAAACCTATAGTTCAACAATAAGGTTCCTCATTGTTTCCAACACCTCTGTGGGTGAACTTCCATCATTGTTCTGTCTTGGATCTCCAAGAGGTCCTTGCTGCAGAGTCTCTTCCATCCTGATTTTTGCACCTTCTTGAGATGCCATAATTCAACACAAAACCGAAAAGGATTTCGGTCTGAATTCACAAGATTTATTAGTTTTTTCATAAATCGGAATATGTACTAAGCATTTAATGTGGCCCTGTTCAGGCCCAGTGTTGTAACTTTTTCTATGATACCATATGTAATGTACCTCAAATTTACCATACAAAAAAAATTTCTATGACATAATTCAATTTTGTTTAAGCTTAGAATTTAAGAGGAGGTAAGATTCCTTTCTGTCCATAAGGATATTATTACGCCAGACTAATCTATTCGAACAGAAAATCTTCTGTGGGTACATTCCTTCCATGACTCTATTACTTCCCTAAATTCTCCAACTACACCAACATACTCAAATGTATAAAGGTGATGTCTAAACTTAGGTCAAAGGAACCCTTGGTATTCTGAGAGATAAAGATCAGAAGGGATAGCAACTTTGAAGTACTTAAAGGGAGGCAGGGATCGAAGATTGTCTTGCAGAGTCAAGATTCGGTGGTAGAACGCCAAATCATTTTGGCCAGATATCCTTAAAAGAACGGATTTTGAAATTTCCTCGGGAAAGGTACTGAAATCCTGTGGAATTTTGGATCTCATAGATCTGTGCGGAAGATAAGACTGATCGTCTTGTAGCATTCAGAATCTCAGGAGGAGTAGCGACCTTTGGATGAGAAGCAACAGGAGGCGTTGATCTCGTGCTTGAATTCCATAATTTCAGAGTTTGGCGTTTGGGGAAGAAAGGGATTTTGGAATCGATGTATCGCGAACTTCCAACTCATGAAATCTCGAAAGAATCAGGATTGTTGACTTCAAATGAAAAGGACAAAAACCGTTAAGCCACTTTTTGGCATTTCGGGTCCCGAGAAGTCGAAGGGCCCAGAAATATTGTAGCCAGAAATCGCAAAATCCAGAATCGCAAAACCCCGAAGTGTGAAATGGAAAAAACCTGTTAAGCCCCTTTTCAGCATTTCAGGTCTCGGGAGTTCGAAGGGCCCAGAAATGTTGCAGCCAGAGTCGCGAAATCCTGAATCGCAAAACCCCGAAACCCGAAACCCCAAAACCCCAAAGTACAATATGTAAAGGCTTCTTCTAATTCAATTATTCAAGGATAGATCTGCTAGAAATTTAATTATAGAAGTAAACATATGCCTATAAATAGATTGGTACCTTTCAAGCTCCTCTATACATAGAAAATCCTACCTAGAATTTTGATTTCAGAGCTAAAAATGCTCCTGTAGGTGGATCTGGTTTTTTCAAGTTCATATGTAGATAGTTTTATCTAGCGTTTTGTTCCAGAAGGAACCATTTCCAAAATTTAGTCTTTGAACATAAAATTATTACAACGATCTGATGTCGTCCGTGGAAATTATTTCAACTGCGCACAATTAGCCGCATAAAATCAGATACACAAATCATTCAAACAAGGACTAAGCATATTTTCAAAAAGGGTAAAATACCAAGTTGCCATTTCGGCATTCAGGATTTTCTTATTACATATGCGTGAGGTTCCTCTACTCTACTAAATCCCAAAATCCCGAACCTTGAAATGTTGGGGTCACAATCCTTTCGCATTTTGTGATTCGACACTTCTTGTTTCATTTTGTTTATGCATCAAGTGTTAAAGAATCCCGAACCCCGAAATCCCGAAATATTGGGCCCACAGTCCTTTCGCATTTCACGATTTGGCACTTCTTGTTTCATTTTGTTTCAGCATCAGGTATTCGAAATCCCTTAAATCTTGAACCCCGAAATCCTGATCATTAATATAACTTGGCACATGAAATATTTTTTTTTTGAGTTTGATGTTTGTAATCACTGAAAACCCAATTGACCTCTATTTTTCACAGCAATTTTTCCCTCTAATGTTTATGCCCTAAATCAATAGCCTATGTTAATTTGTTGGTAAGGTCCTGAATAAATTCTTCGGACCCTTAAACCTATAGAGCATTCAATTGCCCAATTTATAAGGGTCATTTAGATTTCGCTATGCCCTAAAATTTCAAATACCAAGGTTATTCCCTTGAGGACAAGACATGTTTTCAACGCTAGATATTGGATTGACATATGCTAGATCTATAATACTAAATCATTTTATCTCGTTTCGGCATTCCTTATAATTACTACCCAAATGGTTCAATTCTGCCATAGCGATTATTTAGATTGGAGATAAAGGTCAGAGTATAGTTTTGATTCTATCTTTTGCTTATAGAATAATATATGCATATAAATACATGATTCTATAAGTATAAACCTACTCAATCCAGATATATATGTTATTGAAATTATAAATTAATAACCTTTGCCTATAGATGACTTTATACTATCAATTCACTTGCACACGAATAACTCTGTCTCGGGTTTTTATTCACGAGGGGCGATCCCTGGATTTAAATGATTGATTATAAAACTTCATATAATGAATAGATATCATCTATGGAGGTCATCTCAACTTAGTACAGTTAGATACATTACATCAAATAGAAATAATCATTCACACAGTTACATTCCATAAAATAGATATGATCATTCACACAAAGAAGGAAAAGTTTACATATATGGAACAGTTTCATGGAAAGACAAAGGGAACAACCACATTCCTCCCAACCATAGAATAGGGAAGCCAAAGTTGCTTTCCCGATTCACCCCCTAGCCTGACCATGAATCCATGATGGTGAACTTGGAAACTCCTCCTCAGCACTGTCCCCCAATTCCAACAGTTATCCTCTTGCCTCACACTTACTCAGCAGTGCTCATAACAACAAGGAAAATCCATTTCAACAGGATCCTCCTACCTCACACTCAATCCATAGTGTTCATAATAGCAAGGAGAGCTCAAAATCTTTCCCCAACATACTTGGTAGTGTCCTGCCTCCTTGCATATGCTATTTATCAATTTTAACCCGTTTCTTTTTCCCTCCTTTGGGGATTTTTGCAACTCTCTTAACCCCTAATTTTTGGGGGATTCCAGTGGCCAAATCTGTGATTTTCCACTTCTCATAATCATCCTAGAGGCAGTTCCAACATGTTCCCCACTCATGGAGTCATGATCGACTGATTTTAACATGGTTGTTCCATTTGTCCTCCTGCCATTAATATAATTATTCCGTTGTGATACAAGTGTCATAGTCAAATAGTTAGTTGAGTCCAAATAGATATCTGCCCAACAGTCACAATCATTAAATCCAATTATTAAATTCGAAATTTGGAATTGCCATAAATGGAAAAAAATTCCAGATTCGAATTTGCCAAAAACGGAAACAAATTTCCAGCAAACAAAAATAAAAATATTTTATTTTTGAGGGATGTCACACCTATCATATCATTACAAAATAAAAGGACCAAGTTTAACTGGTTACAAAAGTGTCAAGACAATTTTAATAAGTTAAAGGAATTTTTAAAAACTCACCCATTCTAAAGGTAGCAAATTCAGATAAAGACTTTACTATCTGTGTAGATTCGAGTAAAGAAGGGCTAGGTGGTGTTCTAACTCAATAAGGACATGTTATTTGTTATGAGTCCCAAAAACTAAAATAACAAGACTGAAACTACACCACTCATGACTTAGAATTGGTAGTAGTAATACACGCCTTAAAAATGTGGCGACACGACATAATGGGAAGAAGATTTATATTATTGGTAGGTAATAGTAGTGTTAAATATTTGTTTAGTCAACCAGACCTTAATGCAAGGAAATCAAGATGGCTATCCTTCTTGAGGGAATTTGACTTTGAGGTAAGACATATCAAGGGTAAGGAAAATAAACTAGTTGATGCTTTGAGCAAAAGAGTTCATGGATTGTTTTAAATCAACATTACCAGAGCAGAAAGTGATCTTGAACAGAGGATAAAGAATGGAGGTAATAACAACAAAAACTACACTAAGATAGTGGAAGAATTACAAAAAACTACAGGAAATTCAGACAAAACAAATTTGAGTATTGATAAAAATGGTGTACTACGATTTAAAGATAGGATATACATACCAGATTCGGCAGAGTTAAACCTAACAGTTTTGGATGAAGTGCATAAGAAGCCATATTCTGGCCATCCAGAATTCCAGAAAACGATAACAACACTTAGAAAATTATTTTGTTGGCCTAATATGAAGGGAGAAACAACATAATACTTAGTTAAATGTCATATTTTCATCAGGTAAAATTTGAACACCAGCATCGAGTCGGCGTATTACATCCCTTATTGGTACCATAATGGAAATGGGAGACTATATCACTAGAATTTATTACAGGTTTTTTCTAAACTCAGAAACAAAATTATTCTATTATGGTGGTAATCGATAAACTTAGTAAGTCTGCACACTTTATTCCTGTAAGGTCTACTTTTAAAGCTATTAACATCAATAAAATATTCATGAAAGAAAATTTTAGACTGCATGGCATTCCTAAAATGGTGATTTCAGATAGAGACGTAAAATTTACATCTGCTTTTTGGAAAGAATTGTTTGCAGGGCTAAATACTAATTTGAATTTCAGCATGAGTTATCATCCACAAATGGATGGATATACTGAACGAACAAACCAAACCATAGAAGATATGATCCACATGTACATATGAACAAAACCAAGAAAGTGGGAAGGCTACCTACATTTGGTAGAATTTTCATATAACAATGGGTACCAAACTTTGGCTAAATTAAGCCCCTTCGAGATATTGTATGACAAAAAGTGTACAACTATAATTAGCTGGGATAACACAGTTGAAAAACTCATGGTTGGAATATAGATGCTCCAAGAAATGGACAGTACGGTAAAAAAGGTACAACAAAACTTAAAATATGCATAGGTCAGACATAAAAGTTAAGTGGACCAGAAAAGAAGACACTTGGAATTTCAAGTGGGAGACCATGTTTACTTAAAATTCAAAGCCCAAAAAAGTTCACTAAATCTAGGGAATTGTGCCAATTTAGCACCCAGGCTTTGTGGGCCCTTCAAGATACTAGATGGAATTGGACCCGTAGTATACCAACTTGCACTTCCAGACAATCTAAAAATTCATAATGTATTTCATGTTTCCTTGTTAAAGAATTATGTTCATGACCCTACTCATATGATCGATTGGAACTGGGTGTAGGTGGAACCAGAAGGCGAGTTCCAGGAGGAACCTCTGCGCATTCTGGACTGGAGAGAAATAACACTTTGGAACAGAGTCATCGCTTAGGTAAAGGTGCAATGGAAGCAGTTTAGCCTTGAGGAGGCCACTTGGGAGTTGGAGGGAAATTTGTTGAAATCTCATCCAACCTTGTTCCAAGGAAGGAAAGAACATTGGGGAAAGTGTTTTATTGAAGGGAGAAAGGATGTGACATCCCCAAAAATAATTTATTTTTAAGTTTGATCTATGTTTTAGGAAAATTATTCCATTTTTGGTAAATTTGAAACTCGAAAATTTTTGTCATTTTTGGCAATTCCGAATTTTGAATTTAATTAATTGTAATTAATGATTATGACTGTTGGGAAGATACCTGATTTGACCCAACTAGCTTCTTGACTATGACACTTTTATAAAACATAATATTTTATAATTATTGCTAGAATAAAAATGGAACAACCATGTTGAAATTAGCTGACCATGACTCCAAGAGTGGGGAAGATGTTGGAACTACCCCAGGAATGATTGTTACAAGTGAAAAAATCAAGTATTTCACCATGGGAAGCCCCTGAAAATCAAGGATTTGGAAAGCTGCAAAAATTCCCAAGGGAAGGAAAAAGGCCTAGGCAAAAACGACTTTGGATATATGGCATATGTGAGGAGGCAGGACATTTCCTAGTATGCTGGGGAAATGAAAATTTATCTCTTGTTGTTACGAACACTATTGGCTGAGTGTGAGGTAAGGAAAGGACTGTTGAAACTATAAAGAATTTGCGGAGGGGAGTTCCAAGTTAGCCCTCATGGATTCATGGTCAGGCTAGGGGGTGAACAGGACAAGTGATTTGGCTACCCTGTTCTAAGGTTGGGAGGAACCTGGTTGTTCCCTTTGTTGTTCCAATGTTTATTCATATATGTTACTCTACTTCCCTCTTATTTTATTTGTATCGTTGAAATGATTATACATGCCTTCTATTTCTAGATTAATTCCTTATTGTTCATGTGTGTCTAGATAGAATTATAGTGTTCATGTAGGGTACTTGTTTTGGAAGTAATTATGTTTGACTAAAGAATGTATCTATAGGATCACATTATGTTATCTGTTATAGGATCAACACTATCATGATAATGAATGGACTAATAAAACGATTGAGTATTATATTGGTGGTAGGAATAGAATGTAAATAATAAATAGCCTTGCAAAGCCACCGTGTATTAGTCGTGGCAAGAACAGAGTTATCTTGTATAAAGTAATAAAGTAATCAAGCAGATACAAATACAAATTCTAGAAGTTTCTACCTGTCATAATATCATATGTTGATAGAGTATTCAAGTTTTGTTTTCAACCTGTACAGACAAAAGGCCCAAATCAGGACGAACATCTACTATGATATGGATTCACGAAATATTTACGTAGCTATATGAATGTAATTATGAATATATATATTTTTGTTTTCATTTGGAAATCAAAATAGTATATGGCATATAAATGGCATTGTACAATTATAACGTTCTATGCATGTATTAAGTAATTAATATGAAACTTTCTAACACTTAAATATAACCCACTGTACACTCAAAAGAATATCTATATATCTATATATATCTATATATATATATAAAGAAAAACGTCCCAAATATAATTTACAGAGTCGTAACTCTCAATCTGTTTTACACTGATAGACTCAGACCTGTTGTAATACCTAATGCTTAGATCCTGTCAACACAGACTATGACAAGGAAAGAAATAGCTTCATACATTCACATGCTTGGAAGAGAGGTAAATTAGTTCCAAAAAAAATTGAGTACAACTCGGAATGAAAACAAATAGTCTGTCTAACTATTCAAGTCCAGGTTAAAACGTTACAACAATAAATAGGAGAATTTATACTTCCAGCACTTTTATTTTTCCTAGGATCTAAGGTGATAAAGATTGAAAGTAAATCTATAGGAATGAAAACAACATATATTATTCACAATATCATTTATTTCAGAATGTCGAAGAACAGTTCCATTATGCCAAGAAAATCAAATCGTATTTTCCATTCCAATAATGTTCGAATCAGGACATAGTAAAAGTTTGACTTAATCATTCAGCCAATTATACAATTTTAAAAGTCAACCCTCTTAATTCGACTATGAAGGCAAGTAACAAAGGTAAAACTAGCATAAAAACGAATAAATCTCTACCACATAGGTAAATATTTAGTTGAATCTTTCTACCATTAGTCACCTAGGCCCTTCTTGAAAGAGGCAAGATGGAACCCAAATACCTCTTAAGCGGGTGACATAAATTGATCTCCATGATTTTCCTGTGGCCGAAACCTCGGCACAAAGTGGAAATAAATACCATTAATAATTTTTTCCATTGAGATAAGATGAATAAAATAAGACGAGCAATAATATGAAAGGAATTGATGAAGTCATACTTAACTTTGAATGGAGGGATCTGATATCCTTCGCTGTGGTGATGAGCTGAGTAACTTTCCAGACTAAAAGGGGAGGAGGAGCCCAAGAATCCATGATGGATACCCTCGCAAATCACAGGTTCCCATCATTAGTGATAAGCACCAGTAAATAAATCAAAGGAAAACAATACAGGAAAGAATACATGGATGACGATCACAATGAAGTACATGAGTCAAATAACAAACATAACCAAATATTTATTCTAAATACAAGTGTAGAAATTGGAAGCCTCAGGTCAATGAACATCCCCAAAATATTTCTATTACCTTCGGAGAATAGTCATCTAAATAAATGAAACACAGGGTCAACACTGTGCCAATTTCATAGACTCATATTAGCACGAAAAGCGATGACCCAGTTTTTTCTTTAAATTCACAACGCAAGATGCAAAATATATTTTTCTATGTTTATACTGAAGGTAACTTTCAGAAAATATTTTGATAAGAATTTGACAGGCCTAAAAATTCCTCGGGGTAGATAGGAAACAAAGGGATTGAGCAGAAAACTCACTACAAGTGTCCAACTGAGATAGCAAACGTTATTTGAAAACTGGCCCCATGAAATTACCTTATCGTAATCAAATATAGTATACACATACAATACGATTCCCTAACTTATATGGACTTCTGGGCCATAGTCCAGTGAAGTCTCGAAGAGACTCACATCATGTATTTGTGTAGAAGGAAATATAGAATGAAGGAGACGACTAACCCTAGGAAAAAAAGACCTGAAAAATGATACGTGTGTGAATTCATTGGAAGGAATACAAAGGAAATAAGGCCGAGAAACTTACAGAGTGACTGATTAGAATGTATAATGAATAGAAGGGCCATGGACCAGTGGTGGAAACAATCTTGGAAGGCACTCCAAGCCACCATACTCCCCACACCAATAAAACAAAGAGAAATGCAGAGCCCAACTCCGAAATCGCTTCACAAAAATGACAAGTGGACAACTACTGTAACCCTAAAGAATGAACCCCATGCACCATGAATGTTGAAGGTACAAGGGAAGCACGACCATGTGATAGAGGTGACTTGGCGTGTTTGGGTTGGACGGAGATAAAGATTTGGCCCTTTTTTCTCACCTACCTCCATTAATGGTCGGTCAGAGGTTAACTCTCGATTGTCATAAACCTCTTATCACATTTAATGGAATTACAAAGTAAGAGGTGGATCTCCTCGAAAACTACATTTTCAAAATATTCAACCACCATTATCCAATTAGCACCTGTTAACTATACTTCCCCTAAGTCTGGCACAACTAATGAATTTGTTAGTATGGGGTTGTTTCTAACTAGAAAGACCGTTAGGCTATGTTATGAACGAAAGACCTTTAACCAACCAATTGCTTTACAGAGTAAGCCTGTTGAGGACTATGGTCATGTATGAGAGAGTCAAACAACTTAGGATTAAAACCAACATATCTCTAAGGTAAATAATCTGACATCCCATGCGTTAGGCATAACGTCTTATTCGTATGGTCTGTTTAGTCTTGCACACAGATATGGAGGGTGTCAAAAGGAGAGGGGTTAGGACCCTAAGTCCTATGCATCTGTTTCATTTTCAAGTTAATACTAATATAAAATTATACCCTTATACACATGTTAGTATGACCCAAGAATTGAAGGGAAAGTGTTAGATATTGGGATTGAGTAGTAATGTCATCATTAACATTCATAACTTGAATAAAGACTAGAGTTTAACAATGGAAATAAAATGGTTATTTATTTTATTGAAAGTTGTTGTAAGGAACTTAGGGATAATATCCCTTAGAAGAATTTTATTTTTTTTATGACGAAATTGAGGTACATTACATGTGTACTCACAGACTATGTATATTTTATCTCTGTAGTAGATGATATCATCCACCACTCTATACTTGTCATCCTGAATATGACCATCCATCAACTCACATTAAAATCAATACTTGGAATATTCTACCAAAAAGTGGGACTTACAATCAGCTAAAATCCCCAAGAGTCAATCCAATGTGTCATTTATTTCCTCCTAATGTGTTTGTACATCCTGCATATTGATCACATGGCCACAACATAAATCATTTATCATACCAGGCTCCATGTCCTTGTCTTGGTGATAACCTAATCAAAGATCAATCTTTGGAGAGTACTATGTCCCATGCCTAAATATTCTCTTCATCATGCCCCATGTCTCATCTAACTATCTCAAATGATCCTCTCTCATCCTTTTGTATATGAGGGATCATCAAAGATCACCGATATAAACCCATGTAGTTACGGTGTGAATATGGGGTTCATGTGAGACTTAAAGGTGAAAATATGTCGGTCAACCCCAATAGAATGAAAAATAAATTGTAGTGCCCATAATATAACCCAGAAGTAGTCTCGTGATATCCCAATCGAAAATCAAAATTCGAGGAATATGTTGTTCGATGAAACTCATATATCAACTTCTCACCCCTGGACAATCCAAATTCAATGGTATTCTCAAAGTCCCTCTCAAGAAGTCTCTCTGAAGGAATCACCCCACAATCCCATACTAATGTGTCCACATCCTCAATATATCAATTCCCACAATAAGTGGGTGCATATAGCTCCCTGATGGTTGGTCTACAAGGTATATGCTCAACTCCCCCATCTACATTTATGACTTGAGTCGTCAATTGGCTCCCCAAAATAACTGTCTCATGATCTCCATGATGCATACTGTGTGTATAATAAAACGTTTATAGTCCATACCTCCAAGCCCATGAAAATTTGAATGCTCCTCACACTCGACCATCAAAAGAATCTCCTCCATAAAACCATAAGTACCACTAACATCCTCATGTTCCCTGATTTCCATATATGGATAAAATGATGAATAATGTGTCAAACTCAACTCCATATGAAGCTCAAGTGAAAGATTCCCAATTTCCTATTCATCATCCCTCATACATAACTCCCTAAACATTAGTTCAACATCCAAAGGAAAATCATCCAACACCAAATATTCATCATATTTGGGTGTTAATACACCTAGCTCATCATAAGCATCACTATTAAGGTAGGATGTTGAATCATCAACATTGGTTGATCGCAAAACTGCATCATATGTGCTATCAACAAGTCCATCATATGGGCTGGTGTCACTA
>ML818985.1:99342-112419 GCA_009831015.1 Picea engelmannii | reverse complement strand
AAAATATTGATATTATGAAAAGCTAAAGCTGTAGCAGAATATCAAATTATGTCTCAGTCTGTATTAAAATTCCATATCCTTGTTCTCCCACGAATGAGGATGATCATTATTACAAAAATAATAAGTATTTATAAGTTTCTCCACGGGGTAAAAACCTCCCTATGGATAGTATCAAACTGTTTACATGATCTAGGAAGATATTCCCAGAATCAACTAAACTAGGAAACTAAAATGAAATCAAAATATTTCAAATATCTTCTAACTGCTCATCAAATCCAATGCAATTTCGAATTCATCTACAATGGACCAAAAATAACAAGTTAGAAAGATATTTTATTAGCAAATCAATAAAAATCTAATTCTACAGACTTAGCTACAGAATCATCTGATTCTGTAGCTAGTCTAAAATAACATACAGGATCAGAATGGAAATTGAATCAAATATTTTTAATGAAATCAAATTGAATTAACAACTAATAACAAATCATCTCAATTGAAAATATTATATTATTTGCAATCCAATAGAATCAAATTTCAATAACTGAATAGAGAAATAGTCATACTCTGTTTCGATTGTAATCGGGTAGACAAAACCAATCAGTTTTAAAAAATCGCTTCATATCCAATTCGAAAAGTAATGCAATCCAACAAATGACAAGCAAATGTTGTTTTTTTCCAACAACAGGAGATACAATCCGATCAACACAGAATCATTTTAAAATTGTTATAAGTGTCATGACATCAAACGATTCACGCGACAGGTAGACCAATTTGAACAGGGACGAGAATCAACTCATACAAAATCGTAATCAGATTAATTTGACTTTGATTAGAATTGACATGAGTGATAATTGGTTATTGTAAAATGGGAAAATAAACTCGATTGGTTTTGAACAAAATCATTGATTTCAAATGAATCATGACTGAGTTTAACGTAGAAACAAATCGTGAATCCGGATATAACCAATCTCATTTTACAAATCAAACTCAAACAGAGTATCCATCGCAAATATGAATCCAACTGATAACATGGTCAGGCTAACAGTAAACCAATGCGAATTAACCGGCTGGGTTTTAGCATACTCATTATGAATTAAATCATTTTTATGATTTGAGCGCGTTTGTATAGGCTTAAAATAAAAAGCATTGTTTCCGAATAAACAGAGTCACATTGGAAACAATCCGAGTTGAAATCCTGTTCTTTGAAAGTCATATGACACAGCCAACTATAACAATTAACCTCATCAAAAATCGTTACTAATCATAGCGTATGCATTATAACAAAATCGAATACAAATGTGATTGTCTTCAAAATTGAATATGAGAAATAGTTCCTGTCTAGAATAGATACAAACGACTTCAAGTGACAGCAGAGCATCCATTTTAACTCAATCAAACAAATCAAATCCACACTAAAATCAATCAAATCGATGAAAATTTAATAGAAGCTAAACTGGGAAAAACGAAATTCCATTTAGTCAAAGCAAAGCTATGTATAGAATGCATACAATGTAACAGAACCAATCAATGTTGTGAACAAAGTTGTTTGAAACTGAATTTGAATCATTATATAAACAAGTGATATCAAAATATACCTGTGTGATGACGAGGCTGCTCAATTATGCCAACTTAGAATTCACGACAGTCGTGGCTAATTCCACATTTTTAAACAAGATGGAGCCTGTCGCCTTTTGTTTCTTATCAGTGGCTTGTAGCTTGGCCTTTTGACTGGTAAGCAGTGCAACCTGGTCCTCCAAATATTGAATTCTTGACTGGAGAATCGAAACATCAAGATAATATCGCTCTAACCACGAACTGCATTGATCACAGGGTGACATTATAGGTTTAGACGGAGCAGGAGAGGGTTTGGATAAATGACCGGGGGCTTCACAAGGAAACTTAATGCCTGGGTAGTTAGGGTCATCTTGTAGGCAAGGGGGTAAGTTTGACACAAAGTCATACGAGGGTTCGACACACAAACCTTGCGAATAGGGGTATTCACTAGCCAAGAAACGCTCTACTTCCGAATCGGAGTCCTCACTCAACACGATAGGGTTTGGCTCAACAGGAGGTTTTGGCTTATTCCTTTCCATCCATGAAATCAAACGGGCATTCTTTTTCCCTTTAGCGTTTGCAGTGAGGTTTGCCTTGGGATTTTTGCCCATAGGCTTAACAGTCTCAACACTCTTAGTCACAGTGTGGGGTGAGTCGATAGGAAGGTCATCCGAGGGTTTAGGTAGAAGAATATTGTAGGGTACAGGAGGTACAACCTTAACCTCACTCACCACTGGTTTGTCGACCTGTGTAAGGTTCGAATCCTCAAAATCATTCCGAGAAATGAAATTGCTCCAACAATCCCCGTGTAGACTCAAATGACAGACAACAATAAGCTTAACCAGCCCATAATGAAAAAGGCTACTATCAGCCTGATTTCTTTTGTACTTCTTTGACATTTTAAACAAGCTTCTATGCAAATAATAGGTCATATTGAGCTGATAACCCATAAAAACCATAAGCAAACGAAGGTGGTGTAAGAACACAAACCCGTATCGACCCTCACAGGTGATAAACTATTTGATTATCATTAATAAATCATGCCAACGTTGTTTAAGCATCGTTACTGGAAAACCTTTATCACAGGAGGTAATTTTACACGACTGGAAGAGCAGTGTCCATGGGATCTCCTCGACTTTGCAATTCTTGGACCATCGTTGTCCAGTGGCAAGCAAACCCGTAGCAAGACTGATAAACTGTTCATCAATTTCCAATTGAATATCATTGACCTTGGCTCAACATCCATCAAAGGTCATGGAGAATTGTCGGGCTACGCAGAGGTTAAAACCCTCGAATATTTGTATAAATGGAAGCCACCCATTTTCCTTGAGGTCACCGCGGGCACTGTCAAACATCAACAGAGTTTGGCTCCCATTGGGTTCGGCTCATACGACTGGTGCCATGAATCGAGCACATGGTAAGGGTTTGGTTTGAATTCACCAACGCACAGGAGCAGAGCTATTCGGTCTAACAGTAAGAAATGAGAATATCATCTATTTGAAAAATGCAACGAAAAACTTGACGTTCGCAAGACATAGGTGTAGGCAGCTTATAGGACAATAGAAAAAATATAATTGGCTGCCAACAATGGCGACACACTGGTAGAAGAAGTTATCTCTGTTAAAAGAAATAAATTCAGATTAGGACAGCAAAGAAAATTTCAACTCAAAAACAACAACCAGAAAATCGTGCAAACATCATCATTTACCATCTTTTCCAACAGTGTTTTAAAAGATGAAAACTGATAACAGTCTTAAGATCAGCAAGTCACGATATTAAAGATAAAATCTTCAATACTGTTGGCATGGCCACTGCTTCCAGCAGGCGTCCATAGCCTCGACAGGGTTTCCATTTAACCCACTCTAACATATGTATCATGTCAAGAAGTTCTAGATCAGAATAAAGGACATTAAAGAGGTTTCTCATATATTTTATAGATTTTCATATACCCGACATTGCTTCACTGCTAGCAGGCATGTTCAGTACCCCGGCGAAGTTTTCTTTGCGTCATGCATTCATTTACCCACTACCAGCAGACCTGTTCAGTATCCCGACGGGTTTACAAGCACTTCCCACAGCTCTTATCCATAATTTTGTTTTGTTTTTATTTTGTAGATATATAGTTGAGCGGGGTGACGCTGATAATCTTGATATTTTAACATATTTTTTTAGACCTCATCAAAAAAATTTAACCCTGTCCTTTATTTAGCTCCAGAAATGTTTTATTTATAAAAACAACTTCCTATGACAGGGAAACGTCTTTTTGAGTCATTCCTTTACGGAAAAGGGACAGCGTAAAAAGATAATAGATGATCATGACAAACTTTGCTTAGAGATTGAAATCAGTAAACTTCTTTCAAACAACAAAAATTTTCCAATGTAGATATCAATTTAGCAATACATCACTGATGTTTGTACAAACTTTCAGAAGTTATTTCAGCGAAGAAATTTTTCCATTGTCTTTGTCTGAATGGCTCAGTGCACAGGTATGCGTATTTTTCAAAAAACACAAAAAACTGATCAATTCAAATCAAAATCAAAATAGAAAGCAAACGAAAAATGCAAACAAAAAAAGAAATATTTACATAATATACAAGGGTAGTTATCAAGCAAAGTATCTCTTCAGGGCTTGGCCATTCACCGGATAGGTGTCAAGCTGCCCTTCGAGATTCTGCAATCGAAAGGAACTAGGACCCAACTTTTTAGCAATTAAAAATGGCCCAAGCCATAAGTTTTGAAACTTGGTGTGCTCACCCTTTCCTTCGTGTGGTTTGTCCCACTTCAAGACGAGATCGCCTACTTCAAAATTTCTATCAGAAGCAAAATTAGAATGGAACCATCTTTTAATCAGTTGTTGATGTTGGTCTAACTTACACTTAGCTTGGGCTCTTACTTCTTCTAACTTCATCAAAGCATTAATTCGGCTTTCTAAAGGGGGACAATATTCTTCTTGGATCTTTTGTGACAACTGAAGCGAAGGAAGAAGAATGTGAGGTGGCAGAATTGCTTCTCTGCCATAAACGAGAAAAAAGGGGGAGTTACCTATAGCAGCTTTGGGTGTTACCCTATCATCCCATAGTTCTTTCAGTAGTGCATTGTGCCAATTCTTGTGATTTTCAGCCACGGTTCTCTTGATAATTTTGATCAAGTTCTTGTTTGTCGATTCTGCTAAGTCGTTTCCCTGGGGGTAGTAACTAGCCGAATACTTCAGCTTAATTCCTTTTTCCAAAGTGAACTCGGTCATCTCAAGAGAAGAAAAGTATGAAGCGTTGTCAAAGAATAGACAATCAGGGATACCGAAACGAGTGATAATATTCAAGTTTAGAAAAGCGATAACCTGACTGGTGTTAACAGTTCTTAGCGCAACAGCTTCAGACCATCGTGTAAAGTAATCTGTGGCTGTCACAATATACTTGTGTTGTTGCGAGGATGGAGGGTTAACAGGACCTATGATATCAAGGCCCCATTGCTGGAAAGGAGAATCCACTGAGACGGGTTGCAAGGGAAAGGCTGGTTTTTGTAACCGCCTTGATGCTTTCTGACAGATGATACATTTATGACACAAGGCATGGGCGTCCCTAAAAAGCATGGGCCAGTAGTAACCTTCTCTTAAAACCTTATGAGCAGTGGTGTCGCCACCGAAGTAACCACCAGCTTCTCCTGCATGCAACTCAAGCAAGAATTTTTATGCTTCGTCTTTCTCGAGACAGCGCATCAGTACGCCGTCAAAATTTTGACGAAACAGTATACCGTTAACTAGATGAAAGGAGGCAGAATTTAGTCTCAACGCTCTTCTTTTGGCGGGGTCAAGGTGACAGGGTGTTGATCCATGTTCAAGACAAAATCTAATATCGTCATACCAAGGACTTACGAGGTTTTGTGCGCAACAAATCAAACTTTGATCGCGTTGTTCTAGGTTTGACGTATCACCATCTTCTTCCTGTCATGTTTCTGAATCAACAACCAACTTACACAATCCTTGGCCTCTTACAATCTGAGCTGGGGTGATTTCCAAGTCATACTCCTGCAAGGAGGTGACCCAGTTGGCTCTCTTCTCTCCTAACTCCTTCTGCACTAACAAGTTCCTCACGGCAGGGTAGGGGACAATGACTTTCGTCCTTGACTTTAAAAGATAGGACCGAAAATGCTTAATTGCTTTGAAAACGGCGTAGGCTTGCCGATCTACCATTGGGTAGTTAAGTTCAGCACCTTTGAAAGTAGAGCTCATAAAGGCGATGGGTACTTCGTTATTATCGGAATTCTTCTGAGTTAGGAATGTGGCATAGGAATGATCAGAGGCAAAAGTATAGAGTGTAAAATCTTGAGAGAAGTCAGGGCTCATGAGAGACGGAGCGTCTATTATGGCCTTCTTTATAGCATTGAAAGCTTGATTTTTTGTGGGTCCCCAGTGGTACTGGGTGTCTTTCTTAATCAGGTTCTGGAGAGGCCTGACCATTTCGGAGAAGCTGGGGACAAATCTTCTCATGAAGTTAATCTGGCCTAGGAAAGACTGCATGGATTTCTTGGATGTAGGAGGGGGAAGTTTAGCGATGACTTGAGTCCTCTCGGGGTCAATAATCATCCCATCATTAGACACAATGAATCCTAATAGTTTACCCTGTTTTACTGCAAAGATGGACTTTTTGGGGTTTAAGGAGATGTCGTATTTATGACATCGTAGTAGAACGGCTCGTAAGTGAGCTAGATGATCGTCTTTGTTTTTAGAATAAACGGTTACATCATCTAAGTAAACTACGACGAAGTGATTGATTAAGCCTCGAAAAGTAATGTCCATTGCTCTCTGAAAGGTAGCACTAGCGTTAATCAATCCAAAGGGCATTTTGCAATAAGCATAAGTGCCCCACGGGGTACGGAAGGTAGTTTTTAGTTGGTCTGGCAGAGACATCAGGACTTGGTTGTATCCAGAGAAACCATCCAATAAAGATAGCCTCTCGGAACCAGATACCTATTGTAGGATATGTTCCATGGGAGGGACAGGATAGTTGTCTTTGTCAGATGCTCTATTGAGATTTTGGAAATCGACACAAAGTCGAATTTCCCTGTTTTTCTTCCACACTGGGACAAGGTTGGACACCCATTGTGTGTGTCTAATAGGAAAAATTATTTTATCACTTAGGAGTTTATTCAATTCTTTTTGAATGGTCGGTTCTAGTTTAGGATGCATTTTCCTCAATTTCTGTTGGAAGGGTAAGGTTTGAGGCTTCATCAGGATGACATGTTGTATGATATTAGGATCGAAAGTTTTAAGATCATTGTATGTCAATGCAAAGACATCCTTGAATTCTTTGAATAATTTAACAAAAGCGGCTTTTTCTTGTCTAGAACATCCCAAGCCTAGATTGATGCACTGAGGATTTTCACTAGTCCCTAAATTGACTTTTTCATAAGACAACGAGGAACTATTGGTTTTACAGTTGATTGTCTTTTTAAATTTATCTTCAAAATCATAAAACTTTTCTAATCTAACAACAGATTTGGGTATGAAATTCACCATGTCCGATAGAGCTTCGGGAGATTTCGGGTTAGGTATTACCGTAAAGTCGTGCAAATTTTCGTTATGTGTGTGTTCATCTATCACTACACCTTGAAAGGTTTCTTCCATGTGCAGAAAGTTAATGATTTGTTGATCATCATCAAATACTCTCCAGTTTGTGATATTGTAAGGAACAGATGGTCGAAACAATAGCTCGATGGAGAATGCGTTTGGGGACAAGCCTTCTGCAGAAAGAAGTTTAGAGGCTACATTAGCTAGTAAATCTTCTTCAGCATTATTTAATCTAGGAATGGAATTTATATTGAAAGTGGAAAATTTGTTCATTAAACTCCATACATCAGATTGGTAACTTTTGAGATGCAGGGAAAGACAGTGTATAGAATCCCTTACCTGTCTAACCACTATTTCAGAGTCGCCAAATACAACCAGGTTTTGAATGTTCATATCCAGAGCTTTTATGAGACCTTGCAATAAAGCCTCATATTCTGCAGTATTGTTAGTACATTCAAATTCTAGTCTATAATCCATTAATGTCTTATTACCTGCCAGATCGATAATGATGCAGCCTGCACCAGCTCCTTCTTTAGACTTGGAACTGTCGAAATATAGAGACCAAATTTGGTTTCCATCGGGCACATGGGGCTGTTGAATAGAAGTTGTTGGTTGCATATATGCTACAATCTCAGACTGTTGTTCTGGATGGTTGATAGGTGAAACCTCAGCCATGAAATTTCCGAAGAAGGTGTCCATCCCTTGGACTTCAAGTGAATCGGAAGGAGGTGTATATGGTTCGTTAGGATCGTTCAAATCTGTGACCGTGAACTTGAGGTAATGCTCATGATTCACCCTGATCTTGTTAGGCTTACCATTCTCTGGAAGCCATAAGTGAGACCAGTCTGTTGCGAAGTAACCATGTAGCTACTCTGACCAGTCCCTGCTCAAAAATAGACCATACACTTTTGGAATATCCACAACGATTATATCAATAACCTGATGAACCTTTGGGTTAGACAATAGTCTAATCAATACATTTTTTAGTTCGCCTATAACTTTAACATTTGTCCGATCAAGTTGTATGATTTTCAAAGAAGATGGTTCCACTTCGGCGTTAATATTTTGGCAGACAGACCAAGGCATCACATTAGATGACGCTCTTGATTCAACCATACAATTATGCACATTTCTGTTGAAAATTTCGAAAGTTAAAAGAAAAGGAGGTACATTCTTGCGAGTACTAAGTGTGGTAGCTAGTGGTTTTTTACTCGTAATTTCTAATGCTACTTTATCTACATTATTTACATTATTTACAGTATTTACAGGAACTACAGGAAGGCTTCCTTTATCTTGACGATCAGTATTATTTTTAGTGGAAGTCTTCTGTGGAACTTTGCTTTGCACAACCTTGTCACCATTTGAATTACCATTCTTGTCATTTTCTGAAATATTTTGCAACATTTTCTGTAACAAAAATGGAAACTTCAACAACTCATAAATAGAAATGTTAGCCCTTAATTTTTTAAGATCTTCAACAACATCATAATCTAAGCTAGGGCTGACATTACTCTATTTAGTTTCTACTGATTTAGATGGATTTGGAGGTGAAGTTGTAGTGTTCTCGGTAGAAGGTTTGTTTGTTGTCTTGATCCTAGTGTTATAAGGGTGAACAGTCTCGAAGTTAGCTTGAAAGATGTTATCCGAGAAATGTCCAAAAATGTTTGGAGAAGACTCTTCTTCTTGAATTGTTTCCTGTTCGACTTCCTCCTGAGGGACATCAGGAGGTATCAAGTTATCTTGGGCTTCTAGGAATGTTTGAAGAGCACATTGCAAACTTTCTAGGTTCAAGCCTTCGGAGTTTGGGTTAGGTCGATTGGTAGGAAAAGGCTTTCGGAAAGGAGGTTTATAGGGTCCTTTACTCGAGGAAGCTTCTTCGGTTGACCTTTTTAAATATATAACTTGATTAGACAGTTTTTGAACAACTTTAGTTAAATTTTCCAAATCAGAGTTTTCAGGTTGTGTTTTACTTTGTGTAGGTCTGGAGAGAATTTCAATCTTCTTTTTGGAAGAAGAACTAGTTTCAGTTTCGTTGCTAGAAGAGTCCTTAAGACTAAGTATGTATTTTTCAATCTGAGTAGCCTCCTCGAAGGCTTCTAACAACGTGGCCTTTTTAGATCCTTTAACCCAAATAGATATACTTTGATATAATGCTTTAGTGTAGTATGCTATTACAAGACTCTCAACAGGCATAGAATCTGCAGGGATTCGATTTTTAAGCGTTAAGAATCTTTGATTAAAATCTTTAACTTTTTCTTTTGGGTACATTTTTAAGCTTGAAAGATCCATGACTAAGACTTCCGGAGGTTTACCATCTTCGAATTTTTCCAAAAAACATGACTCAAACTTTTCCCAAGACACTATGGTGTGGGGCTGTTGGGCAAAGTACCAAGTGGATGCATTACCCTCAAAAGTATAAGGGAACAACCTACAGACAACATCTTCATGTTCAACATTGCGGAGTCTTATGGCTAACATAAATTTTTTGATATGATCTTCAGCTATCTGTTTCGAATCGGGATCAAACTTAGGAAGCCATTTCTCCGGGTGCTTAAGTAAAGGGTGTTGGGATCCAGGTATAGCTACAGCATCCTAGTCCAACCAGGGTCTAGCAGGGTTGTTCTGATTTTCCATTGGGGTAGTGGGTGTGGAAGGCTAAGAAGGTGAGTTGCCTTCGTCTGACGAGGAATCCCCTCCAGAAGAGGAAGGAGATGGGGGAGGTGGTGAAGGAGGTATCCCAGATCCTCCTGCAGCAGGATTTAAGTTTGGATCTGTAGGATTCACAGTGAGGTGAGTGTCACCTAATTGTTCTCTGATATCATAGAAGTCCAAAGGTTTACCCCACGGATGGTTTGGTTGCCTAAGACGAGCTAAGGCACTATGCTTTTTAATAAGAGATTGACGGACAATCTCTTGGATGTCACCACCTGTAGGATTAGGGGTTGTTGGCTCAACTGTGATCTGTGGATCGTTGGTTGAAGTAGTTGTTGTTTGAGGGGGAATATTATCTTGTGAATGGCTTCTATTCACTATAGGTGAGCGATTAGGGGGGGGAGGAGTCTTGTGACCGCCTCGTGCCATTAATTAAGTTCAGGCCCTCCTTCTAGAGCCATTTGTTGACGGGCGAAATCGACCGTCCATCAACTGAGAGAGTGGAACCGGTCTGGGGTTGTCTAATAACCCAAGCTGTTTGGAATGAACCACCCTGACGGGTTTAACGGCTCCATTGGCCATTCTAAGGTTCTAAAAAAACCAAAGAGAAAACTAATCTAAACTAACTAATCTAACTAAAACAAATAAAACTAACTGAACTAACTAAAACAAACTAACTAAAACTAAATACAAGAAACTAAACTAACTAACAATAAATAAAAACAAACTAATACACTAATCTAATTAAAACAAACTACTAAATAAATTAAACCAAAACTAAATATAAACTGCTCTAACTATTCTATATACAAACTACTAATTATTATTACACTAACTCTAATAATTAACTTTCTAATTACTAATTGAATTACAACTTATTCACAAATATACATTATCTACAATTTGCAGATTTGAATAAAACCTGTAAAAATCATTTGTTTTCTGCCCTAAGACAGCGAAAGGTATTTCTTTTTTAATTTTATTTTATAATTTTATAAACAAGAAATAAAACTTACTGAAATTAAACAATCTAATATACTAAACACACATATATATCTAACTAAAATACTAATAATATACTAAATAAACATATGACTAGCTGACCTGGAAATGCTCCAAATTTGTCCCGTGTATGATGACTTCGAAGCTGGTCGGAGGAAGGAAACTCGCACCGGATGATCCAGAAGATTCTCGTAAACGATAGGTTGTACTTCTCTTTGATTTTTTTATAGGACAAACAAGACATAAAAACCATAACAATTATATGATTTATAAATCTCTGCAATAAGGGAAACCTGTTATGCAAAAACTTATACTTAATAATTTGACTTATGAAGAAGAGAAATTTGTCATTCACAAACTGAATCAAGCAATTGCTATGTTTTTTAAACACTTGGAAGAAATCAGATACGGATTATATTGATTAAATTATATCATTTTCAAAAGACTAAGATAGCTAAAGTAGTCATTAACCAAATGCAAATTGATACACAAGAACATGAACAAAATATTGATATTATGAAAAGCTAAAGTTGTCGCAGAATATCAAATTATGTCTCAGTCTGTATTAAAATTCCATATCCTTGTTCTCCCACGAATGAGGATGATCATTATTACAAAAATAATAAGTATTTATAAGTTTCTCCACAGGGTAAAAACCTCCCTGTGGATAGTATCAAACTATTTACATAATCTGGGAAGATATTCCCAAAATCAACTAAACTAGGAAACTAAAATGAAATCAAAATATTTCAAATATCTTCCAACTTCTCATCAAATCCAATGCAATTTCGAATTCATCTGCAATGGACCAAAAATAACAAGTTAGAAAGATATTTTATTAGCAAATCAATAAAAATCTAATTCTACAGACTTAGCTACAGAATCATCTGATTATGTAGCTAGTCTAAAATAACATACAGGATCAAAATGGAAATTGAATCAAATATTTTTAATGAAATCAAATTGAATTAACAACCAATAACAAAACATTTGATTTGAAACTGTTATATTATTTGCAATCCAATAGAATCAAATTTCAATAACCGAATAGAGAAATAGTCATACTCTGTTTCGATTGTAATCGGGTAGACATAACCAATCAGTTTTAAAAAATCGCTTGATATCCAATTCGAAAAGTAATGCAATCCAACAAATGACAAGCAAATGTTGTGTTTTTCCAACAACAGGAGATACGATCCGATCAACAGAGAATCATTTTAAAATTGTTATAAGTGTCATGACATCAAACGATTCACGCGACAGGTAGACCAATTCGAACAGGGACAAGAATCAACTCATACAAAATCGTAATCAGATTAATTTGACTTTGATTAGAATTGACATGAGTGATAATTGGTTATTGTAAAATGGGCAAATAAACTCGATTGGTTTTGAACGAAATCATTGATTTCAAACGAATCATGACCGAGTTTAACGTAGAAACAAATCGTGAATCCAGATATAACCAATCTCATTTTACAAATCAGACTCTAACAGAGTATCCATTGCAAATATGAATCCAACTGATAACATGGTCGGACTAACAGTAAACCAATGCGAATTAACCGGCTGGGTTTTAGCATACTCATTATGAATTAAATCAGTTTTATGATTTGAGCGCATTTGTACAGGCTTAAAATAAAAAGCATTGTTTTCGAAGAAACAGAGTCACATTGGAAACAATCCAAGTTGAAATCTTGTTCTTTGAAAGTCATATGACATAGCCAACTGTAACAATTAACCTCATCAAAAATCGTTACTAATCATAGCATATGCATTATAACGAAATCGAAACCAAATGTGATTGTGTTCAAAATTGAATATGAGAAACAGTTCCTGTCTAGAATAGATACAAATGACTTCAAGTGACAGCAGAGCATCCATTTTAACTCAATCAAACAAATCAAATCCACACTAAAATCAATCAAATCGATGAAAATTTAATAGAAGCTAAACTGGAAAAAACGAAATTCCATTTAGTCAAAGCAAAGCTATGTATAGAATGCATACAATGTAACAGAACCAATCAATGTTGTTGTTATAACCCTAAAATGCACCATACAGGTTTACCTGGCATCAGGCCAACTCATGCCTCTTCCTAGACAAAGCCATGCTAAGTAATTCCTCAAAAAACCACTCAAAACAAGCAACCCGCGCCCCAACTTCTCACTGGGCGCGGGCATCCGCTTTCTGTCCTCTTACTGCACGCGGGTATCCGCGGGCTAGCCTAAAACAGCCCGCGAGTACCTAACAATGCAAAAAATCAGGGAAGTTTCCGCCGAGACTCGGGGCTTTTTGTCAGT
>ML818985.1:80717-92882 GCA_009831015.1 Picea engelmannii | reverse complement strand
AAATATAAATATAAATATAAATATAAAAATAAATAAAAAATGAAAATAAAACAACATACAAACAAAACGAAATTCAAATTGTAGACAGCCACTACACTCACGCACAGAGTTGCTTGCACTCACACAGTCGCACACCACTATACACAGGAGCATGGATTTGGAGCATGGAAGGGAGAGGAGGACAGGAGAAGGAGGAGAAGCAAGGAGAGGCACACGGGAAGAGGCTAGGGCATGGTCATTTGCACGTAGAGTGGAAGGGAGAGGAGGACAGGAGAAGGAGGGAGAGGCGCATGAGGGAGGAAGCGAGGGCACATGGATTTGTAGAGGAGGGCACACGTATTTGCATAGGAGGGCATATGGATTTGCATGGGAAGAGGGCACACATTTTTGTAGCAAAGGAGGGAACACGGCCAGAGGAAATGGTTTGACTTCTTTCTCCTATCTCTTGAGTGTGCATGCTAATTGTTTGATGAAATTCTTGATAGAAATGTTTGATAGAATGATTGATGAAATGCTTGATAGAATGCTTGATGAAATGCTAAGTCATCCTTTTAAAATGCTCCAATCGTACCCTTAGCACTAGGCTCATAATTGGTTTCAAAATTGAAGATCCCTAACCATAATTGTTTACAACTCACACATGACCAATCCCCTTGATTGTGCCATGAGAAGAAAAAATACCCATGGGAGTAGTGTTTACCCTAGACATTAAATGCCTCGACACTTATCTTCATCACTTCTTATCACATAATTGATTTAGGGGATTAGAAGTCAAATTTGTTTTTCTCCTTATCCCTACTCTCCATCATAACTAACCCATCAAATTTCCTCATGATTTCATGCCCAACCTTCTATGCCCATGAAATTTTAGCATAGGTTAGTCATCCCATTCGACACTTTCATTTTCTAATCAATGGTAAAGTTGACAATAATGAATGGATGTGTAAACACTTTAAATTCAAAGTAATTGATTAGACACTTGCTTCTTAGATGATTTCTTCTTTTGCAAATGGTGTCTAGGAATGGTAGGATTCCTCTTCCCGAGTTGGAATTTTTCCAGTTAATTAATGATCATTTTGTTGATGATTAAGCCTAGCAATCCTAGAATCATACCATGGAATTCCTAACTATATTTTTCATTGCCTCATGTTCTAGTATTCAATGGGCCATGACCCAATGTTACATGTAGAGTTAATGCTTAGTTCCTATGTGGCTTGTTGTCCAACACTAGACTTGGATATAGTGACGCAGACCCCCGACCCTCTGGTCGTGATCCTTACAGGATCGTTCTAAATTCTCTTCGAGCTGAAGCAGCTCCCTCAGGTCCCTATTGGAACCTCACGAATTCAATCCATAGGTCCTTCATGAAAACCCTCCCTACACAACTTAACACCAAGCGCGAGCCTTACCTCTCCATGCGACCACAATCAGGCCTTAGCGCAAGTGCCTTCACAACTCACGATTTTGTGAGTCGATGACCTTGACTCCTCTTTATCCAAACCTTTGATACCCAAGATGCGATACGGGTATGGATCCTTACTTGCTAGCACCTCTACAAGCGACCATTGGCTAGGGCCTAACTCTAGCACCCCTCATAACTCACAACTTTGTGAGTTGGAGTGTTGAGTCCTCGTACTCCTGCTTTGCGAATCCCCGAGATGTGATAAGTCAAAAATTGGTTGAATCCTTCCCAAGAGACGTGTGTCCTCCACCTGTCACCTGCTTCCACCTTTCTCTGGGCGCTTGTTGTTACGCCACCTGTCAACCACACAGCCCCCACCTAATGGATGTGCTACGTGTTTGTATGAGCCCTCGGTGCTCGGCACTTTGTGACTTCACAGTCGAAAATAAATTCTTGCAACCCCAAAACCCCCAATACATGATACCCCGCAAAGGTTTTGATCCAATGGTTCTCCCATGACTTGGATCCAATGGTTTGGATCTCCTTCCCTACTCCTCGCAACTCGGGACTTCACAAAACCAAGAATTTGGTCTACCCTCCAAACTCACGAACCCCGAATTCACGAAATGATCCAATGACGTGGGTTGAAATGATTTCAACGACTCATATTGACCTCTAAACCCTGGGTGATGGGTTTCACTAGCCTCTAACCACCTTGCAACTCTGCAAGATCCAATGACTCTCACAATTTTGGCACTTCCTTCATGAATGCCTCTCACCGTCCGTTCACTCTTCTCAAGGATCTCGGGCCAAAATGACTTGGCATTCTTCCACTTGAACTTAACCTCTGCGAGACGATTTTGATCTTCGCCTCCCTTTGAACACTTCAAAGGTGCTATCCCTCCTGATCTCTCGCTTTCAAATTCAAGCCTCCAAAAGGAATCCTACTTGCACTCCTTGTGGCAAACTTTCAATTAACTTCTCGTTATTTGAGTCTTCGACCCTGTGCACTTTTTGCAACAGTAGTCCTTCATCCTTCACCTTAGTTGATAAATTCTAAGGCTTCAACCAGCCTGCACACACCTTGCACAGATCTGTACTTCACCTGCACTTCTACTGATATGAGAACAACGATATCTCTTCTGAGATTTCTAAGATAAAACTCAGATCCTCGTCAATGCACACCTTGCAGATGTTCACTGTACTCTTTGTAGGAATTCTTAGAGAGAGAAACAATTGAAACTCATTCTTCCTTTCTTTCTGACTTCATACATTCAACATGAAATCATACACACAACACAGAATTGAGATAAATGTATAACAGAGAAACAAATCAACTGTAAACATACCATTCAACAAATGTAAACAGTAATCATCATAACACCATGAAAATTGAGTCAAAGCTTTATATATTAACTCAAGTGTTCCTGTACATGGGTTCTTCTCTACAGCTCTCTGTTATAGCTCTACATCTTATGAATTTTGAATGATAATAATGTTCTTGTTACAATGATACAAGGGTGAGGGTGTCTATATCTGTTTCCCCTCCTACGCTTCTAAACTGTCTAATCTAACATTCATATCTACCTACTTTACATTAACAGACTTAAATGCCTATTACATATGACAGATGAGAGTAATTTCTTCAGATCTATTCATATCTCCAAGACATAAATGCAAGTACGCTTCTCCTAGCTATTACATTAATATCCGCTCATTAATTTTTCAAAATGTGCGTTGGTGCTTTTCCAGTTGTCTTCTACCTTTATGCTTGCTTGGTTGGCTGCATACGATGCTCCTGCATCATACTCCTTTGCTTGAAAATTTTCATGAAATCATGTTCATGAGCTCTTGCACGGTCTGTCCATGCCTATGAATTGTTGCTTCATCCTCCCAACTGGCATCTTCAACTGGATGTCCCTTCCACTTGACCCAGTATTAAAATACTCCCTTCTCCTGGTATTCCTGCTAATCCTCTTGTCAATTATGCTTTCCATCTGTGGATTTTCAGCTATAGGCATTTGTTTGGTCCATCAAATTTCTTTCTGCTCATCGTCTGCTCCTACTTCTGCATCTATGTATGGGTACAAGTCTGCGACATTGAATATTGGTGAGATTTTGACTCCATCGGGTAATTCAATCTCATATGTGTTTGCCCCAAATTTCCTTATGACCTTACATGGTCCAATATTTTTCATCTTCAGCTTGTTATACATTCCCCTTGGGAATCTCTCCTTCCTCAGATGAGCAAGAATCAGATCACCAACTTCAAATTGAAGTTATCGCCTGTGTTGATCTGCTCTTCGCTTGTATTCTTGACTTGAACTCTGCAATCTCTCCTTAATTCGGTTGTGAAGCTCCTTCATTCCTTTTGCAAAGTCCTCTTCACTAGCACTTATGAATTCAACTTGTTATGCCTATTTCAATTCAAAAAATCCCCTTGGTTGCATTCCATATACAACTTGGAATGGGCTCTGCCTTGTGCTTCTATTGAGTGAATCATTGTAAGCAAATTTCGCCTATGGTAGAATGTGATCCCACTAACTGTGGTGTTCAGTCACTAAGCTCCTCAACAAATCTCCCAAGATCATATTTATGACCTCTGTCTGTCCATCCGTCTGAGGATGATATGCTGAGCTAAAAGACAAACTTGTCCCCAACTTCTTCCATAAGGTCCTCCAGAAATTTCCCACAAACTTGGTATCTCGATCAGAAATGATACTCTTTGGAAAATTGTGAAGTCTGACAACTTCCTTGAAAAACAGGTTTGCAATATCAATTGCGTCACTGGTTTTCTAGCATGGTATGAAATGTGCCATATTTGAAAATCTATCGACTACCACAAAGATCGAATCACATCCTCTTTGTTTCCTTGGTAGTCCCAATATGAAATCCATGCTCACTACGTCCCACGGCCTTTCAGGTATGGGTAATGGTTGGTATAACCCTATGTTCTGCCTTTTTCCTTTCGTGTGCTGACAAATTTTGCACCTGTCCACAAATTTCTTAACATCTGTTCTCATCCCTGGCCAATAATATGAGATATTCAACTTTGAGAATGTTTTATCATGACCAAAGTGTCCGGTCAATCCTCTGTTGTGTTTTTCCTTCAGCAAATTCTCCCTCATGGAGCATTTTGGAATACATAGTTGATTTCCCCTGAACAATAATCCATCCTGGATCATGTATTCAGTCCATTGGCTTCTATCCCTGAGAATTGGATTCTCAGATGCCTCATATGCCTCCTTGAAGTCTGGATCATCCCTATACATTTCCTTAAGGTTATCAAAACCCAAAGTCTTGACTCTGAATTCCTGCATAAGCAAACATTTCCTGCTCAAAGCATCAGCAACTTTGTTAGCAGTTCTAAAAATATGCTTAATCACAAAAGTAAAATTATGCATAAATTCAACCCATTTAGCATGTTTTTGGTTCAACTTCTCCTATCGAGTCACGAATTGTAAAGTGTGATTATCATTGTACAAAACAAACTCCTTGGGAACCAAATAGTGTCTCCATTTATTCAGTGCTTGTATGACTGCGTAGAATTCCTTGTCATATGTGGAGTACTTAATCTTCACTTCATTCAGTTTTTCACTAAAATATGTGACCAGTCTATCGTCTTGGCTTAAGACCGCTCCAATTGCAAATCCACTCACGTCACACCTGACCTGGAATGTCTTGTTAAAATCTGGCAAAACTAGAATTGGTTGCTCAGTGATCTTCTTCTTCAGCAGGTTGAAACTCTTCTCTGCTTCCTCCATCCAGTGAAAAGATTTATTTCTTTTCTTCACCATATCCATCATTGGTGCGCTAATTCCACTGAATTTTTGGATAAATTTCTTGTAGAAGCTAGCCAAACCATGGAAGCTTCGTACTTCAAATACACTCTTCGGCGATGGCCAATCCTTAATCGCCTCTATATTTTCCGAATCCATCTTCAACTCATTTGCAGAGATAACAAAACCCAAATAAATGAGTTATGTCCTCATACATGACAATTTCTTCATATTGATCAGTAATTTCTCTTGTTGTAATCTCCTCATTACTGTAGCTAAATTCTCTAAGTGTTCCGCTTCTGTTTTGCTAAAAATTAATATATCGTCAAGATATACAATGAAGAATTTCCCAGTGAAATCCTTCAGGACTTCGTTCATCAACCTCATGAAAGTACTGGGAACATTCGCTAAGCCAAATGGCATGACAAGCCATTCATATATCCCCTCATTCATCTTGAATGTTGTCTTCCATTCATCACCTTCTCTCATTCGAATTTGATGATACCTGCTTTTCAAATCAATCTTTGAAAAAAAACTTTGCTCCACTCAAGAAATCCATCAAGTCGTCCATCCTTGGAAATGGAAATATGTATCTGATGGTAATATTATTGATTTCCCTTGAGTCTGTACACATTCTCCAGCCTCCACCTTTATTTGGGCTGAGCACTTTCGGAACAGTGCATGGACTCAAGCTTTCTCGAATCAATCCTTTGTCCATTAAGTCCTGGACTTGTCTCTTAACTTCTTCATTTTCCTGCGGCGTCAATCTATACGTTGCTTTTTTCAGTAAATTGGCTCCAGGTATAATATTGATATGATGGATTATACTCCTAATAGGTGGCAACGAACAAGGTAGTTTGTCCACTACTATATCAGCAAACTCTCCCAGCAACTCCTGGATTTCTTCTGGTAAATCATCTATTCGCGTATTGGTCAAAACAATTTTGGGCCTCCTGACCACAATAAATTGTGTGTCTTCCTTCTTCTTAACCTCATTAAGAAGTTCCTTCCCACTCATGAGAAGTGCAGTGTTTCTCATCTTTGTTTTCACTTCTTTATCCTTAATTGACAGCAACATGTGAGTTCTACCATTTTTTTCCAGGGTGTATGTGTTCTTTCTCCCATCATGAACTATGTTTCTATCATATTTCCATGTTCTACCCAACAATAGATGACAAACATCCATGGGAATGACATCACATAATATTTCATCTTTATATCCTCCTATTTTAAATTCAACTAAACATTGTTTAGTGACATTTACCTTATGTCCTTTTTGTAGCCACGAAACTCTATATGGGCTTGGATGTACAATAGTTTCCAGCTCCAGCTTTTCTACCATCTCTGTGGATACAATATTGTCTGTGCTACCACTGTCCACTATGACCTTGCATACTCTATCCTTAGTTTTGAAAGCAATCCTAAATAGACTGTTTCTTTGGGCTGGGTTATCTGCCTCCTTCTCCGGCTTCAAGAGAACTTTCCTCATCATCAAAGATATTCCGCCCTCAGCGACTTCTGCCTCAACATTCTGTCCTTGAGCTTCGGCAATGTGAGTTTCACCACCAAATTTCTTCTTATCTGAACACTCATAGGATTTATGTTTGATTTTTCCACAAACAAAGCATTTCACTTCACCTCCTCTTCCTCTTCCTCTTCCTCTTCCTCTGGCTCGAGTAAAAGTATTTCTATCATCATATTTCCTTCTCTATGAGATTCCTCCTCTCTCAGGTTGAGTTTGAGGTTTCTTCTCCTCTTCTTTAGGTTTCTAAGTTCTGTCTTGGGCAATTTTTTTGCCTCTAGCTTGACTTCTACCTCGGCCTCTTTGACCTTGCTTCCGGCTCAGCTTCTCTTCATCTTTCAGAGCCATCTAATAAGAATCTTCCACATTTTGAATGGTCATCATGCTCATCTCATATTGAATGTCATATCACAAACCATTCATGTACCTGGCAAATTTTTCATCATCGCTTTCCCGATGACCTGCTTTGATGTTTATCCTATAGAATTCTTCAGTGTATTCCTTCACTGACATCAGCTTCTGTCTCAAATTCTGCATCCTCTGAAACAGAGTGATTTGATAATCCCTGGGTATAAATTTGGCTTTCATCTTTTCAACCATTATATCCCAGCTTTTGATTTTTTTCTTGCCCTTGCAGCATCTGTCAACCTGCAGTTCATCCCACCATAGTGTTCCATGCCCTTTAAGTCTAGTAACGGAAAGTTTGACTTTCTTGTCTTTCTTGACATCCTCGTAGTTGAAGTATTTGTCTAGAGCTCTAATCTAGTCTAGAAGCTCTTCAACATCCAAGTTGCCTTCGTACACTGGAATGTCCATTTTTTCCCTAGCACCTATCCTTGCAACAGCCCTGAATAGACGTTCTTATGCAGCATCTTCGACTGCAACTTATTCGTTTCCAGCTTCATTTTCACTTTCAGCCTCGTTGATATCCCCGTGTTGACTATGCGCCTCTGTTCTGTCTCCATGGCATCAATCCTGGCACGTAATTCACACATTTCTCTTTCCACTGTTGGATCAGGTAATTTCCTGTCTCTTCTTCTCGGTGGCATGCCTATAAAATTTTCCTCTTTCTCTCTTTGCTACAAAAAGAAAAGAATTTGTTATATGCTATGATACCAAAGTGAAGCAAACCCCTGACCCTCTGGCCATGATCCTCACAGGATCGTTCTAAATTCTCCTCGAGCCGAAGCAGCTCCCTCGGGTCCCTATTGGAACCTCACAAATTCGATCCACAAGTCCTTCGTGAAAACGTTCCCTGAGCAACTTAACACCAGGCGTGAGCCTTATGTCTCCATGCGACCACAATCGGGCCTTAGCGCAAGTGCCTTCGCAACGCGCGAGTTCGTGAGTCGATGACCTTGACTCCTCTTTCTCCAAACCTCCAATACCCGAGATGTGATACGGGTATGGATCCTTCCTCGCTAGCGCCTCTACAAGAGACCATTGGATAGGGCCTAACTCTAGCACCCCTCGCAACTCGCAACTTTATGAGTTGGAGTGTTGATTCCTCGTGCTCCTCCTTTGCAAACCCCCGAGATGCGATATGTCAACAATGGGTTGACTCCTTCCCAGGTGACGTGTGTCCTCCACCTGTCACCCGCTTACACCTTTCTCTGGGTGCTTATTGTTACGCCACCTGTCAACCACGCAGCCCCCACCTAATGGATGTGCTACGTGTTTGTACGATCCCTCGGCGCTCAGCACTTTGTGACTTCACAGTTGAAAATAAATTCTTTCAACCCCTAAACCCCCGATACGCAATACCCCATGAAGGTTCTGATCCAACAGTTCTCCTATGACTTGGATCCAATGGTTTGGATCTCCTTCCCTACTCCTCACAACTCGAGACTTCACGAAACCAAGAATTTGGTCTACCCTCCAAACTCATGAACCCCGAATTCGCGAAATGATCCAACGACGTGGGTTGAAACGAGATCAACAGATCATATTGACCTTTGAATCCTAGGTTATGGGTTTCACTAGCCTCTAACCACCTTGCAACTCTGCAAGATCCAATGACTCTCACAATTTCAACACTTCCTTCACGAATGCCTCTCACCGTTCGTGCACTCTTCTCAAGGATCTCGGGCCAAGATGACTTGGCGTTCTTCCACCTGAAATTAACCTCTACGAGATGATTTCGATCTCTACCTCCCTTTGAACACTTCAAAGGTGCTATCCCTCTTGAGCTCTCTCTTGCAAATTCAAGCCTCCAAAAGGAATCCTGCTCGCACTCCTTGCAATTAACTTCTCTCTATTTGAGTCTTCGACCCTGTGCAATTTTTGCAACAGTAGTCCTTCAGCCTTCACCTTAGTTGATAAATTAAAAGGCTTCAACCAGCTTGCACACACCTTTCATGGCTCTGTACTTCACCTACACTTCTGTTGATATGAGAACAACGATATCTCTTCTGAGATTTCTGAGATAAAACTCAGATCCTCGTCAACGCACACCTTGTGGATGTTCACTCCACTCTTTGCAGGAATTCTCATAGAGAGAAACAATTGAAACTTATTCTTCCTTTATTTATGACTTCATACATTCAACATGAAATCATACACACAACACCACATTGAGATAAATGCATAATAGAGAAACAAATCAACTGTAAACATACCATTCAACAAATGTAAACAGTAATCATCATAACACCGTGAAAATTGAGTCAAAGCTTTATATATTAACTCAAGTGTTCCTATACATGGGTTCTTCTCTACATCTCTCTGCTACAACTCTACAGCTTATGAATTATGAATGATAATAATGTTCTTGTTACAATGATACAAGGGTGAGGGTGTCTATATCTGTTTTCCCTCCTACGTTTCTAAACTGTCTAATCTAACATTCACATCTACCTACTTTACATTAATAGACTTAAATTCCTATTACATCTGATAGATGAGAGTAATTTCTCTAGATCTATTCATATATCCAAGACATAAATGTAAGTACGCTTCTCCTAGCTATTACATTAATATCCGCTCATTAATTTTTCAAAACATTTCAAAATGTGCACTGGTGCTTTTCCAGTTGTCTTCCAACTTTATGCTTGCTTGGATGGTTGCATACGATGCTCCTGCATCATATAGTCAAACCACTTCTTTAATTTTCTCGGTATCCCCTTTTGTTTCTAGGTCTCTCCTAAAGATCTATGGGAAGTTGTGGTGCAACGATAGAGAGGAATATTAAGAAGTGAATCACTAAACCTTCGTCACTAGAAACTAAGTTCCAAATATATACCAAATTGTTATCACCACTCATGTTTACTACTCGTATTGTTAGGTCCCTTCTAAGGTTGCCCAAGAACATCTTGAAAATTTATTTACGCCAAGTCAACTTATAGGATAGGCTTTCACTAAGCTAGTTTGTTTTTATGTTTTACAACTAGAGATTTTAGGGGAATGGGAATTATTAGAACTGGGGTTTGAACCCAAGTGTTGTGTGAAAAGTGGGTGATTTGAGTCATGGAGGGAAAAGAGGCTTAGAAAAGTCTCCTTAAGAATCACATGAGTTAAGGGATTCCATTGGGAAAAAAAGCATGGCAATACATTTCCTAACAAAATAACTTGGTACCCACACCCTGAACCCACCCCCTGTGTCAAGATTCTAGGCACTTGTATGGTACAAAGTATCTATAAATCCAATTAAACGATCAAACCTTTCTTCGCCTAGAAAGAATCCTCTCTCAAAACTAGGCTCTCTTTTAATGAACATTTCTTGTGGTGATCAACTTTAATTATTATTGTAGGTAATCCTTTGGTTTAGTCCTCCTAATTATTAGCCCTAAAGTTGTTTCATTCAGGCATCCACACAACCAATGATATGTTTAATGGCCTGGCCAAAAATTGGCTACTTGTGTGGGACAATCTTAAGTGAAAGTTATCCCTAGTTAATACTAACAAGGTTATCATATAAATAATCCATGAGCTTATTCTTAAAGACTTTCTGTTAAATTTAAGTATCCCTAAAACTCATACTTATTGGTGTTGGGACGGGAAATGGGGTACATCCATGACATTTCACAACTACAATTCAACCATGGGGTACAAGTGTATTTTCTCTAATCGTTTGAAGGCCATTTGAATCAAATCTGACAACTTAAATCCAAGAAAAGAGCATGGTTGTTTTTTCTAAGAATTGTATGGAAACCCATTCTTGAGCCAAAAAAGAAGTTTTTACATGGAGCCTTGTTGTGGGAGGCATACCTTCAAATAAAAGACTCAAGTAC
The DNA here is from genome assembly GCA_009831015.1 of Picea engelmannii. Taxonomy (NCBI): domain Eukaryota; kingdom Viridiplantae; phylum Streptophyta; class Pinopsida; order Pinales; family Pinaceae; genus Picea; species Picea engelmannii. Next base: position 81,950 of record ML818985.1, on the reverse strand, counting down.
CTAAAGGTTAAAAAGGAATCTCAAGGGTGTTAGGAAAGTAAACACTCCCACGCTAAACCTATTCCCTTCTTAATCCTATTCCCTTTTGGGATTTTGTAATTGGGGTGGAAAAAATAAATATTTATATATATTACCTTGAAAGGGATTTTCATTTCATCTATACCTTGCCATACCCATGCCCTATAGAATAATTTTCATCTTTCATTTTTTTTGTAAGTGCTTATATTAATCATCAAAATATTGTTTACACTATGTGTTCCCTCTTGTTAAAATTGGAAAATATACGCTTATATGTGTTTAAACAAAATTGAATATCCTTGGTTTCTTAATATTCTCTTTTGATATGCTTTGCTTATCTTGGTTTTTTGAGTCACACGCCTATTATTTCTTCGACAACATGGATGACATATTTGCAACTATTTTCTCTTGAAGAGTTTGAATAGAATTCCATTTATTGTCTTCTATGTTCTCCAATCTTCTTTTTTCCAAGGAAAACCTTACGGAAAACCCTTTGAGTACTTCCCCATGATCCATGGTTGGAAGAGGAGGTAAATAGTTGGCCTTGATTATGGAGCCTAACCCTGAGGGGATAAAGAGAGTTGAACTCGTGACCTCCCCAAATTTGGGGAGAGATCTCATGTTTGGCTCGTGATTGCTTGAGCTAACCCTCGGGGCTTCTATGTTCTCCAATATATTGCATGGTAGCAATGTGGGTTCTCCACTATTATTTATTATCAAGGAGAGGTTTTCATGATAAGCCAACACCCTCTACATCAAGGGTGGTTAGGTTGCTAACAAAATTGTGGATATATGTTGCTACAATAAAGAGGCAACACGCATCTAGGTGTGGAGGGAGCTCACCATGAATTGAACTTGGGTCATCGTTATGGAAACTACTTCGAATTGCCTCTAGACCATAGTGAAACGAGTGTGCATGCACACACACACACATATCTTGCAAACACTATATTCTCCATTATATTTCTTTGGATCCTATTCCCTTTAGGGGTGTTTGCACTCTTCTCGTCACTGTGTGAGCAAAAAGTGAGTGCTTACATGCCCAGTTGGGCTCTGCTAGGCATGACAGCTATGATGTAAAAGGTTAGAGAAAGAAACAATAAAACAATAAGCAAAAACAAACTACAACTAATTAAAACTATGAGCATATAAAAGAAATGAAAAACAAATGTAAATGGACCATATCACCAATGTATAGCTTGATCTTATTGATGA
>ML818985.1:61328-71821 GCA_009831015.1 Picea engelmannii | reverse complement strand
GAAATGAAAAACAAATGTAAATGGACCATATCACCAATGTATATCTTGATCTTATTGATGAAATCCAAAGACACACAATGGAGAAAGAGGACTTGGGTCCCTTCCCTCTCCAATGGAAGGCTCTTGAGGCCCTCAACTGATTGTTCTCCTTACAAAGAAAAGGTGGAAATGTGGGTGAAAGAACTCCAAGATTATTCACACAAGAGAGGGGTGAATAGCTTATGAAATGCAGCCTACAATGTGTGTTGCCAAAGAATGAGTCCTTAGCAATCTCAGCAACATAACAATACAAAGAATTCCTTGAGAAAATGGTGGTCATTCATGGCTTTTTATAGCCAAGCATTGAGTCATTATGTGACCTCTTTTGAATGTGAAAAGGGGCTCTTTAGGGCACATTTAGGTCTTTGACCAGCCCCCCTACGCGGATTGAGCTCGGATTTGGTGTCAAATCGACTTGGGAGTTGATCCATTAGTGGTTGGGAGGCCGACCAATTTCATAAATGCATCGTTTAGCAGGCGTGCGGGTTTTTCTCCCAACAGCCGCACCTTGTGCGCGCATGCACGCCTTATACGATGTTGTTACGCGCGCGCGCGTGCTCCCATGTTCTGTAAAGCGCCTTTGAATTTTTGATTATTTGTATAGTTTTTTGACCCTTTTTCAATGCTGAGGATTTAATCCTGTGCCATGAATGACTCCAGTCCTGTGTTGACGATGCGGAGTTCTTGTCGCCCTGTGCGGACGAAATTTCAGTGATAACAAGGGGTTTTCTAACTGGAGTGGTAGAAATAACTCTTTTTAACCTCAATTGATGAGTCTTGTTGACAATTCTTGCACATGTTATTTCCTTTTGATTTGGGTTTGTGTTTCTAGTTTTTTCTAATGATCGTTTGTTGATGTGACACCCCAGTTTTGATCCCTAGACTAGTAATGTAAATGTTTATGATGAATGGATAAAATCTAAACAATTGTAATTTGTAACTTGATATTGAATGCTAATATAAAATTTAGATACATCACAGGCTACAAAAGATGAAGGACAAGATCAGGGGACTATGATTTCACAAGCGGGGAAATGTAGGGGGCTTATAAGAGGTTTGAGGGGCTAAGGGGGAAATACCTTGGCTAGTGATATAACCTAAGCCTTAGAACCTTTGATTATTAACCTTTATTATTATTATTCCATGTTTTATTTCATCATAAGCTTTTGAATTAATTACATGGAGGTATTTGTGCTTTGGAGATTAAAAGGTGAATCATGGGGCTTCTCATGAAACACATGGAGAGTGTATGGCATGCAAATATAATCTTTAGAATTTGTACATGCAAGGGGGAATTGGAACCATCATTCAGCATGGAAAATTGAGAGTCCTCTTCGAGAGAACTGCCATCAACTTGTTGTAATCGAATTATGCCAAGCTACAACTATGAATTATGAAGGAATTATGACTATGTGTAAGAGTAATTGTTGTTATTAAGAGGAATTTAACTAAAATTGAGAGTCCTTGGACTCCCGATAATGAGACTTCCTAGACATCCTGTGTTGGTGTTGTGGAGGGAAGTGTGATAGTCCGATGGAATACTTAGCAAAGAAGGGGATCTCATTCCTTGTCTTGTGCAGGTTGATGGGGAAAGAGGCCTGTGGTTGACATTGTTGTAGGTGGAAAATTGTCTTTGAACGTGGAAATTTGGCTATGCAAAGAGAGTTAGACCCAACCATAGGTAAATTCTCTCTTGTGGACTCATCATGACATTCAAAGTCATCATATTAACAGACCCCCCGGAGTCAAGCATGCAATTATGAAGCCATAAGTCATTTATTGCCAAGGAGATGAAAAAAGATGCATGTTCCTCCTTATTTTGCTCAAAATGATTGGCTTGTAACTATATAGAAGGATCTTCAAACATCTCCTAATCATTCGAGAACCCTCTTGTCTCCTCCAAAGAAGGGATCTCCAACATCCCATGAATCCTCTTAACCCTTTGTAAGATATCAACCATGTTAGTGCTTAGGTCCATATCATCCTTAGGTATCAGATGGGGTCTTGCCCGAGGAAATATAGGGTCACTGGGAGGAGGTTGTAATGTCCCCATTTTGGGACATTATAACATTACAACATTTCAGAGTGTTATGCCTGCCCGAGTAGCCAGATAGGGGTGACAGAGAGTTCGGGAGATATTGAGGGGTTTATTTGAGCCCGACTTGTATCGTTCATCATCAGGATCCATTCCGCACGGTTGGGCTTTGGTTTCATTGCATTCCAACGATTTTCGTAATTTTGAGTTATTATGGGTCATATCTTAATTAAATTCACTAAGAAGGTCATAATGGGCATATTACTTGGAGAAACGTCTTAGTGTAATAGCTCATCGGAATCAGGAGGAAGAGTATTACAAGATAAGATGATGAGAAGTGACTTTCAGTGGCCGGAGAAGCCATCAGGATGGATAAATCACTTTTTATAGGCAAAATGATTAATTAATTAATTAATTAAGTCATATAATCAAGGAATAATAAAATAAAGTAAAAGTCACTTGGAGGGAAAAGGTAAACAACGAATTAGGGTTTTGGGAAGTTATAAAGGAAGGGTAAAGCAACCTAATTCATTATGCATTGTTATGATTTGATGTTGAGAGCTTCCAGAGGAGGAGGAGAGTCGACCTTACTGTTTTGTGGATTTCTAGAGGAAACCACCACCCTTGATCGGTTTCGATGTTGAGAGACACACCCTAGCCCATCGGAGATACCATCCAGGTATTTCATTGTTCATTTCAGGAGTATTCAGTGTGGAGGGCGCAAGCTATTTTGAGGATTCAGAGATCTGCAGTAGACCTGTGTCCCGATTGCAGATTCATTCCAACCTAGTAGAGATCTAGCCAAGGCGCTTCCATTGAGACATTTATCATCAGATTTTGATGGTGGAATCTTGCAGATCAATCCATCCATCCATTTTGGGCGCAGTCATTCTGGACACACGTTTGGCGTTGCATGCAGGTGTTCCAGAGCAGATATGGCCAAACCCTTCTGACCCATTTCATCATTTAACAAGACGATCATTTTGAGCCATATAGCAGCCGATTCTGACGGTGGATTCTTTTGGGGCGCATTCAGTGTCCAAGGAGGGGCGCAAACCCCCCAGGGGTCTAGATCCGGTGTCGTAGAGGTCCGATTCAAGTTCCGACAGACGTCCATTCCAGTATAGAGACCAAGGCACATCTATTGGAGCAGTTTCAAGCACATTCTGATGGTGGGTTCTTCAGATCGAGTTTTCCAGCTGGTAGCGGTTACCGTATTTCGCCGGAATCGCACATTTTTGTCGATCTATCTCTGCATGCATCAGATCTTCCATCTTCTTATGATTACGGGTATTTTTGTTATTTGATTGTATTCCAATACATATCTAGGAGATCTGACTGACGTCTAGATTCTATTTTTCTAGTAGGCTATTGTATTTCCATGCTTGAACCATTATTATTCATGATATTGAGCAGTTGACATTCTATACTCTTGCATGCATCCTTTTATGATTGTTAAACACTAAATATGCAACATGCACATGTAATAACCCACATGCACCTGCAATAACCAACATGCAACCACAATAACCGAAGAACATCTCACATACACAGCTAAAACACATCCAGAAACCCCCAGTGTATCAGATCTTCACACCAGAGCATTAGAACAGTAGCGAATATCATGATCAGCCGGATCAAGGATATTTCAGTGGTATCAGAGCTTTAGTCCTGCCATCCTGTGACTAAAGTAGATGAGTTCAGCGAGTGACCCAGAAGGCAAAGAGGATGTGGGGAGATAGATATGAGAGGCCAGAGGGCACTGGTAAGGCTCCCATGGAACCAGAGGCAGCCTTCATGTAGGTTATCAGTGATATGTTAGCTAGTCAGCAGACTATGTCTCAGTCCTTGGCTCAGGTGGCTGAGAGATTGGCTATGGTGGACAGTCTGGGCACACAAGCCCCACATGCAACACAAGGGAACTCAGGGGCAGGCAGTAGACCCTAGACACCTACTCACACATACACATCTTCAAGTAGGATTCCCAGACCATGGTTCCCTAGTTTTCAGAGAGCACCACCAGCAGCAACACAACATCCATTAACACAGAGGTTGCCCACTCAGGCAGAAGACATTGCAGAGTACAAGAGGGAGTATGTAGCATTGGTCCATGACTTCCATCATGACATGACACTGGTCGAGTACTGTGGACTTAGGGGCATGAACCATCCCAGAGAACCTCAGAGAGGAGGACAACAGCAACAATAGGGACATAACATAGATTTCATCCGAAAAGTTGGTAAACTCACCATACCTTCTTCTGACAGATCGTCTAAATGCACTGACAGAGTTGGGGTACAAAAGCTAGACATGTACTACAAGCCCAACCAAAAGACCGAGATGGAGGCTAGTGACTCTTGCGCATTTGAGGGACAGTTGGATGGACAGGATGATAGCACATGTCCTTCATCTTCCCCATCAAGCAATGTTGAGGATTCAATACTTCAACATAGTGGTGACACTTGTGAGGCTTCATATGTGTTGGCACTTAGACATGATGATATTAGGAGGTTAGATGACCTACCTATGGGTGTAGACATGGCTTCCAGAAAGTCATGTATGGAGGATGATGATTTTCCTATGAGGCGTGAGCCACATTTTTCATCTTCTCAATCACCTATTCTAGCCACGACACATGAGAATATCAGTGGCATTCCTGATATGGTAGAGCAACCTTGTGTGGGGATTGTACACAAGGAACATATGGATCTGTAGACCCAGGAGGAGAGGCATGGCTTAGAGATAGTTGACCTTACACATACCTATCAGTATGAGGAGAGTGAGTCACCACTCTTGGAGATTGCATTGATGGACCAGGTTGTGGAGACCGACAGCTTGTTGGGACACTTACTCCCAGGATCGATCTACAGTGATGAGGATGCACTCCTTATTGGTCGAGATGACCATAGCACATGTCTGGACACATCTGTATGGGATCTAGGCACAGATGATATTAGTAGGGTGAGTGCAAAGGAGGATACAACTGCCCATACTGGATATGGAGTGATTCAAATAGGGGCCGCAATTGGTGATGGCGTTCAATGGCATACAGGAAGACTCAGTAGCATAGGGGATAGTGGGAAGTTCAGCGCCTTATATTTTGAGGAGTGTGTTGTTGGGGATTCCATTATTGACACTAGCAATGAGAGGCATGAGGTAGCACCTCAGGAGGATTGTGACCAGGAGTTACGACACTTGGCAGGACAGTTGAGAGTCAGTGAGGACATGATCATGGCAGCCACTAGATGCATTGATGATACACATGCATTGGTGGCAGATTATTGTTGGAGGGCCTCAATGGCATGGGATAGTTCATATGGGGGAATTTTCATTGATGACTTCCATACACTCAGAGAGAGAGTGATTGTGATGAGGGCTGACTACCAGCAGTTGTTGAGGGAGAAGCATGAGGAGTACCTAGGATCACTGATGAGTATGGAGAGATATGATCCAGAGACATAGGGGGATGTCCATAGGTCACAGGGAGCACCCTTCACGAGGGGTGTTGAGACAGTTGGGCACACACATACACATGGGGATTCTAGATCCAGGGGCAGTTATGAGGTCGATTCCATTTGTGTTCCAGGATTGATTGACCTTCATGTAGAGGATGACCCAGTAGTACACCTAGGATCCATGATGTTGCAGGTGTATACAGGAGATCACATGAGTATGCAATTGCTTATAGTGATGAGTGGTAGTTCACAGAGACATATAGAGGTGTACAGTGGGATTCATGGGGACGCACTGGATTGCAAGGAGGATATGTACTTAGTAGAGCATGGAGATTCCTCTCCCTTGCAACAGTATACAGATCTGGGAGATCACCTTCATCGTAGCAGTAGTTGTGTGAGTGATGATGGATGGAGAATGATTGACCCTCAGTTTGTGGATATACCTAATGTTGTATCCGATGGTTGGTGTTCAGTGATGAGTACAGGCGATTATTTACCATGGGTGCTGGTGGACGAGATTTTGGTCAAGTCCTGGGGATTGACCAAAGCATATGATACTTTCCAGTCCTACATTTGGTTGCAGAAATTTATGGTAGCCTTTCCCGATACTTTTATCATTGACAACAGTGCAAGGGGAGCTAGACAGTGGCAGGGAACATTGAGAGTTGGTAGGCTGAGACCACCTGACAGGAGTGTCTTGATTGCATACAGCAGGATAGGGGTGGGTCATCAGGGGCAGGCAGTTGATGTCCTAGGCGTGATGGAGAGTATCCTAGGCCATGGGACAGAGGATATCTCAGAGGTTACTACATATTCAGACTCTCATTAGGATGAGGGTGGAGGGCTTTTGACAGTAACCAGTAGGGAACATCAATAGTTAGTGGGGATTGGAAGTGATGAGCTTCCAAATTTGACATGGGATCCTGGAGTCCATTGGGTCGATAGTTTGTTTCATCTTATGAGGATCCATGCGTGGAGGGTCTAGTATGGATACTTTGAGCAGATGATCATGATCAGAGTAGAGCAACATCAGCATGATGGTCCTTGTCAGAGACTAGCATGGGACCCTGGGATTACGAGGCTAGGCATTTCATTGACCGATGGAGACGAGCAGACCTTTGCAAGGGGAAGTCACTTTGCTTTCCCATTGAGTTTCAGTATTGGGGAGAGCACATCACTGGCTGGTGATTCATTGAGGTCTTGTAGTACCTCACTATGGCAGCAGCATGTTCAGTCGGTGGGGGCCATGTTGAGTTTGGTATGGTCTGATAGGATAGACCCATTTCAGGTTGAGGCCATGTGTTATTTGCAGGAGACTCATGGTGTTGATATGTTACAGAACTATACTCCACAGGGCATTGCAGTTCACATTCTGATATGGGACCTAGGGATAGGAGAGCTTGGTAGTTCAGCGTTTGATGGAATTGAGTTTCAAGTAGAGTGGTTGCTCGGGGAGTTGACTGAGATTCTTTGGCCATTGATCATTCTACTCATCAGGAGAATGTGGGTGTCATGCATGGTGAGCACTTGGAGAGAGAACATCTTGAGGGGAGTCTACCTTATGTCACACAGGTGGATATGGGACCCCGATATCATATGTAGTTGGATTCAGTTATTGCTTGAGGACAAGAAATATTCTGGCAGGGAGGACTGTAATGTCCCCATTTTGGGACATTATAACATTACAACATTTCAAAGTGTTATGTCTGCCCGAGTAGCCAGATAGGGGTGACAGAGATTTCGGGAGATATTGAGGTGTTTATTTGGGCCCAACTTGTATCATTCATCATCAGGATCCATTCCGCACAGCTGGGCTTTGGTTTCATTGCATTCCGACAATTTCCATAATTTTGAGTTATTATGGGTCATATCTTAATTAAATTCACTAAGAAGGTCATAATGGGCATATTACTTGGAGAAACATCTTAGTGTAATAGCTCATCGGAATCGGGAGGAAGAGTATTACAGGATAAGATGATGAGAAGTGACTTTCAGTGGCCGAAGAAGCCATCAGGATGGATAAATCACTTTTTACAGGCAAAATGATTAATTAATTAATTAATTAATTAAGTGATATAATCAAGGAATAACAAAATAAAGTAAAATTCACTTGGAGGGAAAATGTCAACAACGAATTAGGGTTTTTGGAAGCTATAAAGGAAGGGTAAAGCAACCTAATTCATTATGCATTGTTGTGATTTGATGTTGAGAGCTTCCAGAGGAGGAGGAGAGTCGAACTTACTGTTTTGTGGATTTCTGGAGGAAACCACCACCCTTGATCGGTTTCGGTGTTGAAATACACACCCTAGCCCATCGAAGATAACATCCAGGTATTTCACTGTTCATTTCAGGAGTATTCAGTGTGGAGGGCGCAAGCTATTTTGAGGATTCAGAGATCTGCAGTAGACCTGTGTCCCGATTGCAGATTCATTCCGACCCAGTAGAGATCCAGCCAGGGCGCTTCCATTGAAACATTTATCATCAGATTCCGATGGTGGAATCTTGCAGATCGATCCATCCAGCCATTTTGGGTACAGTCATTCCGGACAGACGTTTGGCATTGCATGCAGGTGTTCCACAGAAGATCCGGCCAAACCCTTCCGACCCATTTCATCATTTGACGAGACGATCGTTTTGAGCCATATAGCAGTCGATTCTGACAGTGGAATCTTTTGGGGAACATTCAGTGTCAAGGAGGGGCGCAAACCCCCCAGGGGTCCAGATTCGGTGGCGTAGAGGTCCGATTCGAGTTCCGAAAGATGTCCATTCCAGTATAGAGACCAAGGCGCATCTATTGGAGCAGTTTTGAGCACATTTTGATGGTGGGTTCTTTAGATCGATTTTTCCAGCTGGTAGCGGTTACTGTATTTCATCGGAGTCGCACATTTTTGTCGATCTATCCGTGCATGCATCAGATCTACCATCTTCTTATGATCACGGGTATTTTTGTTATTTTATTGTATTCCAGTACAGATCCAGGAGATCTGGCTGACGTCTAGATTCTATTTTTCTAGTAGGCTATTGTATTTCCATGCTTGAACTGTTATTATTCATGATATTGAGCAGTTGACATTCTATACTCTTGCATGCATCCTTTTATGATTGTTAAACACTAAATATGCAACATGCACATGTAATAACCCACATGCACCTGAAATAACCAACATGCAACCACAATAACCGAAGAACATCTCACATACACAGCTAAAATGCATCCAGAAACCCCCAGTGTATTAGATCTGCACACCAGAGCATTAGAACAGTAGCGAATATCTTGATCAGCCAGATCAGGGATATTTCTCCAACATCCCATGAATCCTCTTAACCCTTTGTAAGATATCAACCATGCTAGTGCTTAGGTCCATATCATCCTTAGGTATCAGATGGGGTCTTGCCCGAGGAAATATAGGGTCACTGGGAGGAGGTTGGGGTGCATCCTTTCTCCTAGTGTGCACTTGTAACTCTTTCTTCCTAAGCCTCTCCTTTGATTCCTCATCCATTTGTCTTAAGAACTCCATCCTAACCCTCTGGACAACTTGTTTCTTTCCCTCCTACAGTTGTTCTTGTGTGATGTTGAGGCACTCTTGGTGGAACACAGTAAATATGGAGTCCATGATATCAAGAAAATTCATGTGATCAGGTCCCCCATCATTATTCCTTGGGAATTAATGTTCCAAATGTGTATCCCCACAAAGAAAACACTAAGGGTCTCTTCTATGTTCATGATATTAACAGATGATAAAGTTTTAGGGACCCTTTGTTCATGTACGACCCTTCGGACTCATTCTTAAATATTCTCCAAAATGGTGACTTTGTTCATCACTAGGGTTTGAGTCTGAGTAAGGTCCCTTATGGCTTCATCCATTTTTTGATCCCTTGAAATATTTGTGTCTTGCATTGGTCCAGCCTCGGTCTTAGGGGCAATAAAAGTTTCAACCTTACATGAGAAAATATTATCCTCAATCCTTGTAGCTAACTCTTTGTCTTATTCAATGGTCTTTGGGATCTTGTCCTTGACCATAAAACCCAAATTTCTTGGGAAGGCCTTGGTATAAAGGAAAATAAGATGATATCTTTCAGGGCAAATATTGCTAGGAATTCGTTGAAGCAACTTCTCAAATCTAGTGTTAAACTCTCTGACAATTCATTCTCATTCCTTCCTATCTTAGTAAGTTGTTGCAACAACGTATTAGGGGTTGGTCCAGCCTCGATCTTGAATAAATTAAGATCAAGAAGATTTATTTAGGGCCTGAGGCCCTTTATTTCCTCCCTTGGCCATGGTATAGGTCTTGAAACCCATTCCTTTTATTCAGGACATACTAATGGTGCACATATTCCCAAATAGAGGCATTTTTCATATTGCAACTATATTGAAACTATATTGCAACTATATTCTCAAATATTGGTGAGTGGTCAAATGCAACTATATTGCATCTTATGCAACTATATTGAAACTTATGCAACTATATTGCAACTTATGCAACTTATGCAACTATATTGAAACTTATGCAACTATATTGCAACTTATGCAACTTATGCAACTATATGCAACTATATTGCAACAATTTCGTATGCAACTATGCAACATGCAACTTATGCAACTTAAGCAACTTTATGGAACTTATGCAACTTTACACAACTTTGTGCAACAATGCAACTTTACACAACTTTACGCAACTTTATGCAACTTTACTCAACATGAAACTTTATGCAACAATTCAACTTATGCAACTTTATGCAACATGCAACTTTATGCAACATGCAACTTTATGCAACAATGCAACTTTACACAACTTTATGCAATAATGCAACTTATGTAACTATGCAACTTATGCAACTATGCAACTAGTATATGCGACTTATGCAACTATATGCAACTTATGAATGTGTGACCTATATCCTCCTAATGCAACTTATGAATGCAACTATATCCTCCTAATGGCTCTAAGTTCCTTCTTAGAGGC
>ML818985.1:47457-58215 GCA_009831015.1 Picea engelmannii | reverse complement strand
CTACAACAACTAAATTTCTCAATTGTTAAAGTTCATCTCATTAATTTTATTCATCAATGTATTGTGGCATGGTCAATGTGGGAAGGCTCCCACAGAGGATATTGATGAGGATGAAATATTTTATTCGACAAACCCAATGACAACTATAACGAAGGCCTTGAAGAAGGATAACATAGAATATCTAGGTTTGATTAGCAAAAGACCCCTGACACAGGAGGACAGGGAAAGAATTGTAGAGCTACAAACTACAATAACTAATTTTGGGGTAAGTCGAATCTTTACATATTTTTATTAGCTATGACAATTTCATATCCATTTTTTAGTTTTATATTTTGTATTTGATCTAATAAAGAAAATTTTTACGTGTGTAGGAGTTTTAAACCTCGTGCATAGGGAACCTGTCGATCCTACAACTACTATAGGTAGCAGTGATGGTCCAATGCCAAAAAAAGGTCAACATAGCAAAGTGAAAGTGAGGCTTTTTTAGCCTCCTGAGGTTCCCCTCGAATCCATTGATGAGTGGGGTGATTTTGACCGGCATGACATGCCAGAGCATGATGAGCCAGAGCCTAGGAATCCACATGATGACTCCGGAGAGGAACATAGTGTAGGTGCACAGGATAATATTCTACATGGAGCATAATGAATTAAAAGCACTGAATCACTAGATGTCACCTTTATGGTGGATGACGCTTGTCTTCCGATAAAGAATCAGAAGATTGGAGGTAATTGTCCCATTAATTGATTCATTTTTTTCATGAAATTGAAATGGACATTTGTTGAGATTATTATAAATTAATGGATAACACGTTTTTGCAAGAAACAATGTTTTCTATAGAAACTTACATGACAAAGCATTGGAGTTGTTTGGCCCCATCATTCGCACATGCTGGAATGGCCAAGATAGAAAAAAGAAAGATGATTTAATATATCACATGGTAAACTTGTTCGGCAACACTTTCAACAAGAAAGTGGTTACAAAGTTAGTCGGTGAGAATTTAAAATACACCAGGGCCCAATATAGGGATAAATTGCAAATAGACCTCAAGCACGAGCGCCCTCCCATGGTTCCTAAGAAAGAGTGGAAGGTGATAATAGAGGATGCAAAGGAGAAATTGTTTAAAAAACAAGGATGACAACCAAGAGTTGGTCAAGCAAGGTACAACGCATGTCATATTATTAGTGAAATATGAGCATTTATGTTTTTCTTTCATGTTTTAAGTAACAATTCTGATATCTATTTTTTTTCAAAAATTCCATATGTAGGCTACCAAACACCTCCAAAGAAACAAAGGCCAGAGTGGAAAAACATGGCCAGCATAAACTAGCCCAGGGTGGCTACGGAAAACTAAAAGCCCGAATAGTAAGATTTAAATGATTAACTGTGGTTAATATTTATTTAACAGTAGTGAACAAATATATGTTTTTGTTATTGGTATTTTTAATGGTGTTATGCATTGCATTTAAATATGTTCGACATTGTTGCCACCGAGGAGGACCTAAAGCTTGGTTACAAGCATGGTTTTAAAAGTGTGATTGAATATAGAAAAATCTTGGGCCAGACTCCTATCTCCCCAACCACGCAAGTAAATCAAATGAATAAGGAAACCGTAGTAGCATGCTTGTAAAGTCTATTCATATTTTATTATATCACGTATTTATGTTTGTTTTCAAGCAAAAGTGCTACTACAGTAGTGAATCAAGTGATATTCAGCAAACACCGCGTCATACAAGGTTCCACATGTCCAGTGATAGTGTAGAATATAGAACCCATTCCAGTATGTATGCTTCAGAATTAGAAATATTTACTGTGATTGTAGATATTTATTTCCTGACTTATATATTATCTTCTCAAAATTGAAGAGCATGTAGCTCAGGAGGGTGAAATGCGAGAGAAACCAAGTGGACAGGAAAATAACGCATGATGCAGGAGCATCTCTCCATGCAGCCAACCATCCAACCAGCCACGTCAGCACGCATGCATTCATATGCAAAAAGGGAGGCGTAGCCTCATTTCAAAATTTAAATTTAATGTAATTTAATGTCTTAGGCTGGTGAGCCAGGAAAGTCGTGCCTTTGTGCAAGCATTAGATAGGATCGGATTTAATGCTAGATCGGTTGAGATCTAGTTCTGGATAGCAGACTAGACAGCCATTCATTGTAATTGAATAGGGTAGGTGAATCTGGAGGGAAGTGCTAGGAGCCCCAGGTAAAAGAGATTTTGAGATCTCATTTTGAGAGAGTCAAGTAGATGGTAGAGAGAAGCCAGAGAGAGCTCAAGAACACCATTTTAAAGATACAGGCATTGTTGCCATTTGTTAATACATAACAGAGCAGTTTTTCCTGCATTATTCTGTGTTGAATGGATGTCTGTGTGTGTGTTCCATATATATGTTGTAGAGGTATGTTGATGTAATCTGCAGGAGTGTGTTTGATTTCAGGGTGAAGGTCTTTGAGGCTTCATGCCAGGAGGGTATGACAGAACGGTGAGGTTCTGATAGCTGTGCACAGGAGGATGCACTTCTAAACTCTGAGGAGTCAGATGGAGACGTGTTGAGGCACAGGGCTGAGATCAACAACTCATGGAGAAGGAAAACCTTTGAGGTTACTGAACACCTCAGGAAGAAAGGATGTGTAGCTGAGACACAGTTGCAGAAAAAACTTTGTTGTAAGTTCTGTAGAGCTCTGTCAGGTGGGCATTGAGCACAAGCACAAGGTGCAGTTGGAAGAACTTTGTTGAGAGTTGGAGATAGAAGACAGAACCACTGAGGATTCTGTGAGAGCTCTGCCAAGTGGGCATTGAGCGTGTGTAAAGAGGTGCACAGAGGAAGGAACTCTGCTGAGAGTTCAAAGGAAACAGAATCATTGAGGATTCTGGAAAGCTCTGCCAAGTGGGCATTGAGTAAGTGCATAAGTGCACAGAGGAAGAAGAACTCTGCTGAGAGTTCGAAAGAGGAACAGAATCACTGAGGATTCTGGAAGTTCTGCTAGGTGAGCATCGAGCGAAGTGCAGGAGTGCACAAGGAGACAGAACAACTGAGTGTTTTGTGTAAGAGGAGGAACTCTGCCAGGAGGGCATCGAGTCTATGTGCGGGTAGGCACAGGAGAAGGAAAGAACTCTTTGAGTTTAGGAGCGAAGGGAGAGTCCACTGAAGGGTCTCCATCAGGTTACTGAATACCCAGAAGCACTCAAGAAGAGGTTTGAGTAGAAGGATAGCCAGGAGGGCATCCATTTCATTCTTTGTCTGAGGGAGAAGAAGGACATAAACCCCTTAGGGGACTGAGTGATTATATAAGCTCAGGAGGGATATCACTAGCATGTGCATGAGAAGACTCTGCAGGAGTGCATATGTCGGAATCCTTTAAGGATTCGAGAAGAACAAGCTCAGGAGGAGTAGGCACTTTCATACGCGCGGGCGAAGCTCAAAATTCAAGGAGCTTGCAGAGGATAATGAGACAAAGGCGAAGTCCTTGGAGAAATCGAATTCTTCCAAGACTGGGAAAAAAACCATGAAGGAAGCATCCGAGAAGGAGCGTACAGGAGAAAGAGATCTGAGTCGTTAGATTTCGCTCAGAAATCCCCGAAAATCGTCGGATCTGCAGGGATTGCACGTAGCTTAACCTCTGGAGGAGGAGCGCATGAGGATGATTATCAGAGCCATCAGATCTGGGATCAGATCGCCGACAGTCGTCGAATCTGCAAGATTCACGCGAGAGTTAACCCCATGAGCAGGAGGAGAGAAGTCCCAACAGGGCATCGGGATATCGGCCATCAGGAATTTGGGATTCTCGAGGTCGTAATAATTTGGGCAGTGTTAGTTGTGAAACAATGACAAGATCTGGACCATCTGTTGGTAGAGGACAGGTGTCAGGAATCGGACGAAGGTCGCAGATCGGGATATCGGAGATCACGGACACATAGGTCTCGTGCATTACAGAATCGCGATACGCGATTTCCCGACACCATCAGAGCTGCCCGTTCGAAGGACAGGTGGAAAAGGATCAAGCATCATCGGCATATTGGGAGTCTCAAGATTAAGGATTCGAGGCCTATTGAACCCCGGAGCTGCGAGAAGAGACCACAGTCGTGGATCTCAGACAGGATGTGTGTCAGAAGATCCAGGTGAGTCGGAGTTCGGCATTTCTTGAACTCCGGGAGTAAGGAATTTATTGTCATAGGAATCACGATCTCACAATGTCTGATAGGGATTAAGGAGGTGGTGACATGGAAGTTTCAGTCCTCACGTGCATCGGAAATTGGGAATCGATATATCGGGGATCCCAGTGACAAGTAATTTACGCATTGTGAAATCGCGATCCGCGAAACCCCGATGAGTGGGGGACAGCTGTCATCACAGCAGAGAAGGAGGATAGAGGCATAGTGGAGGCCAGCTGTCAGTGATCTGGGCGCATCGTGGATCGGCATATCGCAAGTCCCGTAGACATGCGCACTGCGACATTGGAAACCCCGAAGTCCCAATAGGGTAGAAGACTGAGGTCACATGGACTGGTCACGTGGACCAGGGCATAGCTGAAAGGGGCTAAGGCCGAGTAGAGAGTTCGTCGGGAATCGAGGATTCAAGAGGTAAAAAACCTTCGACCCCAGAGATAGCGAAACCCCGACGCCCGATAATTGAATTTTCATATGGGGAAAAAGGTCATGGTTTATGCAGAGGCCGTGAGGGAAGTCAGAAGTACCTGTGGATCGGGTATTTGCAGGAGATATTCCTGAGGGAATCCAAAGAGCTAATTTGGCTCATGAAGAAGTAGGATTTGAAAGCGATCCTGTGAGCGGGTGAGTCTGAGGCATAGGCCACCCTCGCTTGCGTCAAGTGGTATCAGAGCTGATATATCGTATGTATATTTTAGGCGAGGAGGAGGATGAGGAACTGAAGCACTCTGATACACATCCAAGTGGTATCAGAGGGAGAAAAGAAGGAAATCTGTTTGAATATTGTAGACAGAGGAAGCTGGAAGAAGACGGAGTTACTGAGGACTCTGTGAGGACTTGTTTGCAGGTAGGCAACAGTCCATAGACAGTCAGAGGGGGACTATAGGATGATGAAGCTGAGCACTCAGGATTGCAGAGGTGACAGCAGCAGATCTGTCAGGGAGGCAGATAGACACAGCAAGATGGCTACTGAAGTCCATAAATCTACTAAAAGGAAGAGCTCAAAGCTGATGAGCACAGTAGAAATTGATAAAGAGCTCGCTGACATAAATCGAGAGATGGAGGAGCTCGAAATAAAGATGCAGCGGGATAAAAAGCAGAGATGGGTGCACGAGTGGCCCATGAAGACACCAAAGGCAAAATGGCCAGTCAGGGAGCTGATGGTCAAAGGAAAACAGAGGTTGTTGAGAAGATGGTTGAGGTATGCTAAAAACCTCAGGCCCATAGAAAGGGAAGAAATGGTTTACATCTGTGAACCAGATATTGGAGACATTCTCGGTGAGAAAAATGATCAGAGATCGTTGTGGGATCCCATAGACTGTCAGGAGGGCAGTGGAAGGTTTCCAAATTTCCATATGAGCAAGGGAACAGAAAAGAGATCAACTGATGATCTCGAGGACTGCCATGAAGGCAAAGGAGCAGAAATTCCAGATTGCCAAGAGGGCAACAGATTGAGATCAACTGAGGATCTCAAGGACTGTCATGAGGACAGTCAGGGAATTTTGCATTGCCAGTGGGGTGATGATCAGATATCGTTGTGGGATCTCGAAGACTGCCAGGAGGGCAACGGAAGCATCGAAGACTACTAGGAGGGCAGAGATGAAGACTTGGGACCATCTGGAGGTCTCATGGAGAATTCAATTCAGCAAGGAGTGTTGATGAAGATGAGATCGGTTGATCTCATAGTCTACCAGGGAAGTAGCGGAAGCATCCCATATTACCAAGTGGGCAGGGATGAGCAGATGAGACTATCTGTGGGTCTCATAAACTCATAAGTGAGTTGGAATCAGCCAGAGGGGCTGACAGAGTAGGAGAGCTCAAAGCTGAATTTGGATCAGCAGATGCAGCTGACAGAAGTGGAGGATCAGGATGATCTTTTGATGATTGGGGGAATTGGGATATTCCTACCATGTGCCCAAAAGGAGGTGGAAAAGTGTGTTTCAGATGATACAACAACAGCAGAAGAACAGTCACCACTGATGATGACTGTCGAGGAGGAATTAGATTAGAATTTGAAATCTACCCAAGCAGAAATGAAAGAGGAGAATGAGCATTCGGTGGAATGTCTCAACACATTCATCCAGGAAGCTGAGAGCGTTGTATCATTGGAGCTGACAGAAAAAGACACAGAAGTGGAAGAGGAAAGGGAGCATTCTGAGGAATGGCTCAAAGCATTCAGCATTGAAGCTGAAGAGATTGCAACATGGGAGTTTGCAGCAGGAGCAAAAGAGAAAAACGAGCATTCTGAGGAGTGGCTCGATATTTTCAGCCGAGAAGCTAAAAACACTACAGCACGAGAGCTTGCAGAAGCAGATGAAGAAGACACAGACCTCATGTGCTTTTCTGACCTGTGGGATCAAATTGAAGCCCTGGAAGAGAGGGTAAAAGTGCAGGGAAGCCACATCCAACAAGTGAATATGGAAATAGAAGAATATGACATGGGAGATCATAGCGATCTTCCCAATGGCCAAAAATTTTTGCAGCTGAGGAGACTGCAACAACAGAACTAGCCACTGGAGAAGCTAGATGAGGTGATCGAGGAAATGAGAGAGCTGATGTTGGAGTCAGAAAAAACTACCAGCAAGGAGCAGCTGGGCAGAAGGAAAGAGGCAGTAGCAGCAGCAGCAGCGCAGCGGAAGCAGCAGCAGCAACAGCAGAGTGGAGCAGATGGAAAGATCCAAAGGATGATTTGGGATCCAGGAGGATTTCCATTCAGCTACAGGGGAATATCATGAGCAGGAGCTCATGATTTTTGCAGCTGTGGAGTATGATGTAGGAGCGTCTCTCCATGCAACCAACCAGCCAGCCAGCAACGTCAGTGCGCATGCATTCATATGCAAAAAGGGAGGCGTAGCCTCATTTCAAAATTTAAATTGAATGTAATTTAATGTCTTAGGCTGGTGAGCCAGGAAAGCCGTGCCTTTGTGCAGGCATTAGATAGGATCGAATTTAATGCTAGATCGGTTGAGATATAGTTCTGGATAGCAGACTAGACAGCCATTCATTGTAATTGAATAGGGTAGGTGAATCTGGAGGGAAGCTCTAGGAGCCCCAGGTAAAAGATATTTTGAAATCTCATTTTGAGAGATTCAAGTAGATGGTAGAGAGAAGCTAGAGAGAGCTTAGGAACACCATTGTAAAGATACAGGCATTGTTGCCATTTGTTAATACATAACAGAACAGTTTTTCCTGCATTATTCTGTGTTGAATGGATGTCTGTGTGTGTGTTCCATATATATGCTGTAGAGGTATGTTGATGTATTCTGCAGGAGTGTGTTTGATTTTAGGTTGAAATTCCTTGAGGCTTCATGCCAGGAGGGTATGACAGAACGGTGAGGTTCTGATAGCCGTGCACAGGAGGATGCACTTCTGAACTCTGAGGAGTCAGACAAAGACATGCTGAGGCACAGGGCTGAGATCAACAACTCATGGAGAATGAAAACCTTTGAGGTTACTGAACACCTCAGGAGGCAAGGCTATGTAGCTGAGACACAGTTGTAGACAGAACTTTGTTGTAAGTTCTGTAGAGCTCTTCCAGGTGGGCATTGAGCACAGGCACAAGGTGTAGTTGGAAGAAATCTGCTGAGAGTTGGAGATAGAAGACAGAACCACTGAAAATTATGTGAGAGCTCTGCCAAGTGGGCATTGAGCATGTGTACAGAGGTGCACAGAGGAAGGAACTCTGCTGAGATTTCAAAGGAAACAGAATCATTGAGGATTCTGGAAAGCTCTGCCAAGTGGGAATTGAGCAAGTGCATAGTTTCACAGAGGAAGAAGAACTTTGCTGAGAGTTTTAAAGAGGAACAGAATCACTGAGGATTCTGGAAGTTCTGCTAGGTGAGCATCGAGCGAAGTGCAGGAGTGCACGAGGAGACAGAACAACTGAGTGTTATGTGTAAGAGGAGGAACTCTGCCAGGAGGGCATCGAGTCTGTGTGCGGGTAGGCACAGGAGAAGGAAAGAACTCTTTGAGTTCGGGAGTGAAGGGAGAGTCCACTGAAGGGTCTCCATCAGGTTACTGAATACCTAGAAGCACTCAAGAAGAGGTTTGAGCAGAAGGATAGCACGGAGGGCATCCAATTCATTCTCTGTCTGAGGGAGAAGAAGGACAGAAACCCCTTAGGGGCCTGAGTGATTATATAAGCTCAGGAGGGATAGCACTAGCATGTGCACGAGAAGACTCTGTAGGAGCGCAGACGTCGGAATCCTTTGAGGATTCGAGAAGAACAATCTCATGAGGAGTAGGCACTTTCATACGCGCAGGCGAAGCTCAAAAGTCAAGGATCTTGTAGAGGATAATGAGACAAAGGTGGAGGCCTTGGAGAAATTGAATTCTTCCAAGCCTGGGAAGAAAAGCGTGAAGGAAGCATCCAAGAAGGAGCGTACAGGAGAAAGAGATCTGAGCCGTTAGATTTCGCTCAGAAATCCCCGAAAACCATCGGATCTGCAGGAATTGCACACAGATTAACCTCTGGAAGAGGAGCACATGAGGATGATTATCAGAGCCATCATATCTGGGATCAGATCACCGACAGCCATTGAATCTGCAAGAGTCACGTGGGAGTTAACCCCGTGAGCAGGAGGAGAGAAGTCCCAACAGGGCATCGGGATATCGGCCATCAGGAATTCGGGATTCTCGAGGTCGTAATAATTTGGGCAGCGTCAGTTGCGAAATAGCGACAAGATCTGGACCATCCATTGGTAGAGGAAAGGTTTCAGGAATCGTACAGAGGTCACAGATTAGGATATCGGAGATCCCGGGCACATAGGTATCATGCATTACAGAATCGCGATACGCGATTTCCCGACACCATCAGAGCCGCTCGTTCGGAGGACAGATGGCAAAGGATCAAGCGTCGTCGGCATATTGGGAGTCTCAATATTAAGGATTCGAGGCCTATTGAACCCCGGAGCTGCGAGAAGAGACCACAGTCGTGGATCTCAGACAGGACGCGTGTTAGAAGATCCAGGTGAGTCGAAGTTCGTCATTTCGTGAACTCCGGGAGTAAGGAATTTATTGTCACAGGAATCATGATCTTGTCATGTCCGATAGGGATTAAGGAGGCAGTGACGTGGAAGGTTCAGTCCTCACCTGCATCGACAATCGGGAATCGGGATATCGGGGATCCCAGTGACAAGCGATTTACGCATTGTGAAATCGCGATCCGCGAAACCCCGATGAGTGGGGGCCAGCTGTCATCACAGCAGAGAAGGAGGACAGAGGCATAGTGGAGGCCAACTATCAGTGATCTGGGCACATCAGGGATCAGCATATCGCGAGTCCCGTAGACATGCGCACTGCGACATTGGAAACCCCAAAGTCCCGATAGGGTAGAAGACTGAGGTCACACAGACTGGTCACGTGGACCAGGGCATAGCTGAAAGGGGCTAAGGCCAAGTAGAGAGCTCATCAAGAATCGTGGATTCGAGAGGTAAGAAACCTTCGACCCCAGAGATAGCGAAACCTCGACGCCCGATAATTGAATTTTCCTGTCGGGAAAAAGGTCACGGTTTATGCAGAGGCCATGAGGGAAGTCAGAAGGACCTGTGGATCGGGTATTTGTAGGAGAGATTCCTAAGGGAATCGAAAGAGATAATTCAGCTCATGAAGGAGTAGGATTTGAAAGCGATCATGTGAGCGGGTGAGTCTGAGGCATAGGCCACCCTCGCCTGCGTCAACGCACCAACTGTCCCAGCTACAGAGACAGGTAAAGAGCAACAGTGTAATGTTAATCAAAACAATGAATTAGTTATTTCAATTATATTTCAACATATCAATATGATCATTTTCATTGTTTCAGTTCACGACCCTAAACAGATGCCAGCTAACCCTTCTCAGCGATGTACCAAAAGTATGGTACATGAGCGCACACAAACAATAGAAGGATAGGGCACATGAAATACATTGTCCTTGGATGATGATGATATCCCAATTGTCAGTTTTATGAATGTAAAAAAACATAAATCAAAGAAAAATTAGATCTATAAATTCATGACTTGTATTTGGATATTTATCGATGTTTATATGTTCATATGTTTTGATGACTATCTTAGTTACGCATTAATGTCTATATGTTTTCTATATAAAGAAAATCATTTGTTGGGTATGGGGAATTGAGAGTGATGTGAGGGGGGTAAGGGGCCATATGAGCTTCCACCTTCACGTGGTTGGCCCTATTCAGTAGAGAATAACATATTCTCGAAACAAAGAGAAGCTCATTAAGGTGTGTGACAACTTGATTTTTTTCTAGAGTATTTTACATAACTAAATGCATGCTTATTTGTGTATTAATCATTTACTCATATCAAAAAATTGTCTTTTATGATTCATGCAGGTCTTGGTGATGGAAATTCATCTCGTGGACAAGTCTTATCAAGTTTTATGGGCTAATGGATCTGGAGAAAGAAAAATGAAAAGGTAAGGGTTTTGATGTGTTTTTAAAAGTAGGCTTTATACTAGTAAAAGTTCACAATCCTCATGAATATGTAGATATCGATATATATTCCAAGTTCCATGTGGTGTTTTGGTTTACTTGTAGATATTTTAAATATAATTTTGGTTTACTTGTAGTTTTTTTATAAAGAATT
>ML818985.1:18444-45858 GCA_009831015.1 Picea engelmannii | reverse complement strand
CCTATTATATTAGTAATATTCCTCTTATTATTATCAAGGAAGGAGTTACTGTAACGCTCTTCCAATTCCCTATCAGGAAAATCTGCACCCACAGAACTCTTCACGTGATTCCCCCTCTTTACTTATCGAGGAATCGAACTTCGCGGTATCACGAGGTCAATGGTTGAGCGTTGTCTCCACAAATTCACGATACCCGATATAAGTCAACGCTGACCCTTTCCTTTACTTTGTCGGAACTTCTCCTATCATGGTTTTAGCACTCGCGATGTCGAGCAACTCAATTTTCTGACTACCGAGTCCCGATATGCCGAAACTCAGATACACACACGAGGTTGACCTTTCAACGTCCCGTCACCCCTATCGGGATTTCGGACTTCATGGGATCGTGAATCCTACTATCAACGTTTCGATACTTCTTGCTGCAAAACTTCGATAAGGTGTGCCACCTGTCTACCACTCTGACTCTGTTGTGGCCCCACACTATTCCCTCAGCCGTCGAGATATCGTGTTTCACGATTTCGCGATTCCTTCTGCTAGAATCATGGGACTTCAACCCATGAAACCCCGATGCATGATTCCACGTGTAAATCCGACGGTCCTTGTGACTCAGATCTATGGTCCTGCCCCTCCTAAGATTTGAACCTCTAGGGAATACTTGCAGTATCTTCCCTACACCTCTGCGATATCTAACGGCTCACGGGATGTCGCAAATTCTCCTCAGAGAATACCGACCATTCGTTCCTCCTTTGAGAAATCTGCGATATGACTATGTGTTCCTTCGCGGAACTCGTCCACCTACGTGCAACTTGTGATGTTCTTACAGATTCCCAACCACAGCTTCTCTGTGATTCCCTCCAACGGATTTGAAGGCCTTACCCTTCTTGAGATTTTTTATAAGAGACCCTTGCACACACTCCTTGCGACAACCTTCAACAACTTCCAAGTGTTTAATTCCATCGACTCTGCGCACACCTGCAGCAGCAGTCCTTCAACACTTTTCTCAAAATCTCAACTCTGAGACTTCACTTGGCCTGTGCACTCCTTGCACGGCTCTCGTGCCTGCTGCACCCTCGGGATGAAGGAGAACAAAAGTTATCTCTATCTGAACCGTCTGTCAACGCACTCCTTGCGGACACTTCAACCACACTCCGTGCAGGAATTCTCTGACTCAAATAGAGAAGCAATTGAAACTCATTCCTTCATTATTTCAGATTCCAAACTCAACATGAAATCACATACACAACATATAAGCAAATGTATAACAGGAAGAAAACATTCATGAGCATAACATCAATACACAGAGAACAACACAAACCATGAATTTGAATCAAAGCTTTCTATTAATCCAAATATATGTACATGGGTGTTCTTACACAGTTCTCCTGCATGCTCTTGCTCTTCCTTCTTCAGAATTCAGTCATAATACCAATGCACAATGGGGTGTCTATATCATGTTTCCCTCTTGCGCTCTAAAGCCGTCTATTCTAGAATTAAATTTCTATCTACCAGCATTAACTACTTTAAATGCAGTCTACCTACTAAGGACGAGATAAATCCGCTCAAGGTCCATTTACATTATACAAGTGTGCTTCATTAAATTTCCACATTAATGTTCATGCATCAAATCTGAAGTAATTTCAAAATTTGTGCTGGCTTGTCCAGCTGTCCCTTGCCTTCCGTGCTGGCTCGCTTGACGTGGGAGATGCTCCTGCATCATACTCCCTCTCTTGAAAATTTTCATGGGCTCCTGTCCATGAGCTCCTGCACGGTCTGTCCATGCCTCTGTATCTCTGCTTCGGTCTCCCAGCTGGCATATTCAACTGGATGGTTCTTCCACTTGACCAGATACTCAAAGTATTGCTTTCGCCTAGTCCTCTTACCCACTCTCTTGTCCAGTATGCATTCCATCTGTGGCTTCTCTGCAACTGGCATCTATTTTGTCCACTGGATCACTGGCTGCTCATCTCCAGTCTCTGCTTCCCCAGCCTTATATGGGTACAAATCTGAGATATTGAATATCGGAGAAATTCTGATCCCATCGGGTAACTCAATCTCATAAGCATTTGTCCAAAATTTTCTCAAGACCTTACATGGCCCGATTTTTTTCATCTTCAACTTATTATATGTTCCTCTAGGGAACCTTTCCTTCCTCAAATGTGCCAGAACCAGATCACCAACTTCAAATTGAAGTTGTTTTCTATGTTGATCTGCTATGCGCTTGTATTGCTGACTTGATTCCAGCAGTCGCTGCTTCACCTGGCTATGAAGTTCTTTCATCGCCTCTGCAAATTCTTCTGCACTAGTGCTCCTGGTCGCAGTCTATTCTGAATCTCTCAGTTCATAAATTCCCCTCGGCTACATCTCGTAGACAACCTGAAATGGACTTTGCCTGGTGCTCCTATTCATTGAGTCATTATACGCAAACTCTCTTTGTGGTAATACATTGTCCCACTGGCTATGGTGTTATATCACCAAGGTTCTCAGCAAGTCTCCCAGACTTATGTTTACTACTTTTGTCTGTCCATCCATCTGCGGATGATAAGTTGAACTAAACAACAAGTTAGTTCCCATCTTCTTCCATAAGGTCCTCCAAAAATGCCCTATGAATTTGGTGTCTCGATCCGAAACTATACTCCTCGGCAACCCATGAAGTCGAATGACCTCTTTGAAAAACAAGTTCATGATGTGAGTCGCATCACTAGTATTCTAACATGGAATGAAGTGTGCCATCTTGGAAAATCTATCCACCACCACAAATATTGAATCAACACCTCTTTGTGTCCTCGGCAACCCCAATACAAAATCCATGCTAATCGCATCCCACGGCCTTTCTGGTATGGGCAATGGTTGATAGAACCTTGCATTCTGCTTTCTCCCCTTCGAATGCTGGCAAATTCTACATCGGTCCACAAATATCTTGACCTCTAATTGCATCCCTGGCAAAAAGTATGATTCGCTCAGCTTTGTGAATGTTTTGTCATGACTGAAATGTTCAGCCAATCCTCCACTGTGTTTTTCCTTCAGCAGATTCTCTCTCATGGAGCATTTCGGAATACACAGTTGATTGCCCTTGAACAGTAATCCTTTTTGGATCATGTACTCTATCCACGGGCTTCTGTCTCTAAGAACTGGATTCTCAGCTGCTTCATACGCCTCCTAAAAATCTGGATCATCTGCGTACATGTCCCTGAGATCATCAAAACCCAATGTTTTGACTATGAACTCCTGCAATAGAAAACATTTCCTGCTCAAAGCATCAGCCACTTTGTTAGCAGTACCATAAATATGTTTTATCGCAAAAGTGAAATTCTGCATATACTCAACCCATTTGACATGTTTCTAATTCAACTTCTCCTGTTGAGTCACAAACTGCAATGCATGATTGTCACTGTATAAAACAAACTCCTTGGGTATCAAGTAATGCCTCCATTTCTTCAATGCCTGTATGATAGCATAGAACTCCTTATCATATGTCGAGTACTTCAATTTCACCTCATTCAAATTCTCGCTGAAATACGCTATCGGCCTGTCTTCTTGACTTAAGACTACCCCTATTGCAAACCCACTTACATCACATTTCACCTGAAATGTCTTCAAGAAATCCGGCAATACCAAAACTGATTGTTTCGTAATCTTCCTTTTCAACAATTTGAAGCTCTTCTCAGCCTCATCAATCCAGTGAAAAGACTTATGCCGCTTCTTCACTGTATCCATCATCGCTACGCTAATTCCACTAAAATTCCTGATGAATTTTCGGTAGAAACTAGCCAATCCGTGAAAACTTCTCACCTCGAATACATTCCTTGGTGATGGCCAATTCTTGATTACCTCCACCTTATCTAGATCCATCCTCAACTCATTTGCAGAAATAACAAACCCCAAGTAAATGAGTTATGTCTTCATGAATGAGGATTTCTTCATATTTATCAATAGCTTCTCCTGTTGTAGTTTCTGCATCATTGTAGCCAAATTCTTCAGATGCTCTTCCACTGTCTTACTGTAAACCAGTATGTAATCCAAATACACAATGACAAATTTCCCGATGAACTCCCTCAGGACTTCGTTCATCAACCTCATGAAGGTACTTGGCGCATTTGTTAAGACAAACGGCATAACAAGCCATTCATACAACCCTTCGTTGGTTTTAAATGTTGTCTTCCATTCCTCGCCTTCTCTCATGCGAATTTGATGATAACCACTTTTCAAATCAATCATTGAAAAGTACTTTTCTCCGCTCAAGAAATCCATCAGATCATCCATCCTCGGCAATGGAAATATATACCTAATGGTTATCTTGTTGATCGCCCTTTAGTCAGTACACATCCTCCAGCCTCTGTCTTTCTTCGGACTGAGTACTGTTGGAACAGCACATGGAATCAAGCTTTCCCTAACTAAACCTTTGTCCATCAAATCCTGGACTTGCCTTTTAACCTCTTCATTCTCTTGTGGCGTCAACCTGTACGCGGCTTTGTTTGGAAAACTAGCTCCTGGTATGAGATCAATATGATGGCTCACACTCCTAATCGGTGGTAAGGAACGAGGTAGTTCGTCCACTATGATGTCAGCGAACTCCTCTAGCAGTTCCTGAACTTCCTCTGGTAAATCATCCACTCTTGTGCTAGTCAGAACAATCTTTGGTTTCCTAACCATAAAGAATTGTGGATCCTCCTTCTTCTTAACTTCTGTAAGAAGTTCCTTCCCACTCATGAGAAGTACAGTGTTGCTTACTTCCGGCTTCACCTCCTTATCCTTAATTGGAAGAAACATGTGTGTTCTCCCATTCTTCTCCAGGGTGTATGTGTTCATTCTCCCATCATGAATCACATTTCTATCATATTGCCATGGTCTACCCGGCAATAGATGACAAACATCCATAGGAATGACATCACATAAGATCTTATCATTATATCCTCCTATATTGAATTCAACCAAGCATTGTTTAGTGACAGTTACCTGATGTCCCTTTTGCAGCCACAAAATTTTGTACGGGCTTGGATGATCAATCATCTCCAACTCCAGCTTCTCTACCATCTCGGTTGAAATGAGATTGTCCGTGCTACCACTGTCTATGATAACCTTGCACACCATGTCCTTGGTCTTGCAAGCAGCCCTGAACAGTCTGTTCCTTTGGACTGAACTCTCCACCTCCTTCTCAAGTGTCAAAAGGACTTTTCGCATCATAAGCGATCTTTCGCCTTTAGCGTCTTCGGCCTAAACATCTCGCCTCTGTGCCTCGGCGATGTGAGCTTCCCCAATGTCCTTCTTTTTCTCTGGACACTCGTAAGACTTGTGCCCATTTTTTCCACATGTGAAGCATGTGATTACTCCACCTCTTCCTCTTCCTCTGCCTCTAGTATGAGGAAAAGTGTTGTTGTCAACATAATCTCCTCTCTGCTCATTATGTTGTCCTCTCTGTTCAACATATGGCCCTCTTTTTGAGGTACCACCTCTCTCAGCTTTACCCTGAGGCTTCTTCTAGTCCTCCTTGGGCTTCTGATATCTATCCTGGGCAACTGATTTGCCTCTAGGCTGACTTCTGCCTCGGCCCCTCTGACTCTTCTTTCGGCTCAGCTTCTCCTCAGCTTTTAGAGCCATTTGATAATCATCTTCCATCGTTCGGATGGTTACCATGATCATCTCATCCTGGATATCATATCTCAGTCCATTCATGTATCTGGCAACCTTTTCATCATCGCTTTCCCGATGACCTACCCTGATGTTCAGTTTGTAGAATTCCTCAGTGTATTCTTTCACTGTCATCAGCCTCTATCTCAGGTTCTGCATCCTCCTGAACAGAGTAATTTGATAGTCACTAGGGATGAATTTCGCCTTCATCTTTGTGATCATCCTATCCCAGATCTTGATCTTCTTCTTGCCCTTACAGCGTCTGTCAGCTTGTAGTTCATCCCACCACAATGATGCATGTCCTTTTAATCTCATGACAGCATGCTTGACCTTCTTGTCTTCTTCGACATCTTCATAATCGAAGTATGTATCTAGAGCTCTAATACAGTCTAGAAGCTCCTCTGCATCCAAGTTTCCCTCGTAAACTGGAATGTCCATCTTTGACCTTTCACCCATCCTGGCAATAGCCCTCATCAAATACTCGTTTGATGCATCTTCAGCTACAACTTCCTCCTCACGTTCAGCCTCGACTTCGCTTTCGGAATCACTCAGACCCCCCGCACTGGCTGTGCGTCTTTGCGTTGTCTCCATGTCTTCGAGTCTGGCTCAGAGATCACTCATTTGTCTCTCTATGGCTAGATCTGCCATCTGCCTGCCTCTTCATCATGGCATTTCCCTATCCTTTGGATCAGGTGACTGTCTATCTCTTCTCAGAAGCATGGTGAATTCTCCTCTTCTCTGCTACAGAAAGCAAAGAACCTTTTTGTGATCTGATACCAACTGACGCCAACGCCCTCCCGTCACACCCGCAGGTCGGAAGGTCCACGTCGACTCACAGGATCTTTCCCTTCTCCTCGGCCTAAAGAACTATAACGCTCTTCCAATTCCCTATCGAGAAAATCTGCACCCACAGAACTCTTCGTGTGATTCCCCTTCTTTACTTATTGGGGAATCGGAATTCGCGGTATCGCGAGGTCAATGGTCGAGTGTTGGCTCCATAAATTCTCGATACCTGATATAATTCAACGCTGACCCTTTCCTTTACTCTTTTGGAACTTCTCCTATCGTATTTTAAACATCCGCGATGTCGAGCAACTCGATTTTCTGACTCCCAAGTCCCAATATGCCGAAACTCCGATACACGCGCGAGGTTGACCTTTCAATGTCCCGTCACCCCTATTGGGATTTTGGACTTCGCGGGATCGCGAATCCTACTATCAACGTTTCAGGATTGCTCGCTGCAAAACTTTGATAAGGTGTGCCACCTGTCTACCACTCTGACTTCGTTGTGGCCCCACACTATTCCCTCAGCCATCGGGATATCGCGTTTCGTGATTTCGCGATTCCTGTTGCTAGAATCACGGGACTTCAACCCACGAAACCCCGATGCACGATTCCACGTGTAAATTTGACGGTCCTTGTGACTTGGATCTACAGTCCTGTCGCTCCTGAGATTTGAACCTCTCGGGCATACCTGCAGTATCTTCCCTGCACCTCCGCGAGATCTAACGGCTCACGGGATGTCGCAAATTCTCCTCAGAGAATACCGACCGTCTATTCCTCCTTTGAGAAATCTGCGATATGACTATGTGATCCTCCGCGAAACCCATCCACCTACGTGCAACTTGTGATGTTCTTACAAATTCCCATCCATAGCTTCTTTGTGCTTCCCTCCAACGGATTTGAAGGCCTTACCCTTCCTGAGCTTTTTTATAAGAGACCCTTGAAAGCACTCCTTGCGGCAACCTTCAACAACTTCCAAGTGTTTAAGTCCATCGACTCTGTGCACACCTACAGCAGCAATCCTTCAACACTTTTCTCAGAATCACAACTCTGAGACTTCACTTGGCCTGCGCACTCCTTGCACGGCTCTTGTGTCTACTACACCCTCAGGATGAAGGAGAACAAAATCTATCTCTATCTGAACCCTCTGTCAACGCACTCCTTGCGGACACTTCAACTTCACTCCTTGCAGGAATTCTCTGGCTCAAATAGAGAAGCAATTGAAACTCATTCCTTCTTTCTTTCAGATTCCAAACTCAACATGAAATCACATACACAGCATATAAGAAAATGTATAACAAGAATCAAACATTCATGAGCATAACATCAATACACAGAGAACAACACAAACCATGAATTTGAATCAAAGCTTTCTATTAATCCAAATATCTGTACATGGGTGTTCTTACACAGTTCTCCTGCATGCTCTTTCTCTTCCTTCTTCAGAATTCAGTCATAATACCAATGCATAATGGGGTGTCTATATCATGTTTCCCTCTTGCGCTCTAAAGCCGTCTATTCTAGAATTAAATTTCTATCTACCAGCATTAACTACTTTAAATGCAGTCTACCTACTAAGGATGAGAGAAATCCGCTCAAGGTCCATTTACATTATACAAGTGCGCTTCATTAAATTTCCACATTAATGTTCGTGCATAAAATCCGAAGTAATTTCAAAATTTGTGTTGGCTTGTCCAACTGTCCCTTGCCTTCTGCGCTGGCTCACTTGACGTGGGAGATGCTCCTGCATCAATGTGCCACATGGGTTCTAACTTTCCTACCCCTATTTTGTCATGATATTGATCATAGACTAGGACTAGATCTCCTTCTATGAAAGTGCGAGGTTGGATAGACTTATCATATTGATTTTTCATGTGTTTTTGATACGTCTCATTGATTAGAGCAACATCATGATGGGTTTCATCCAACTTAGTCAAATATAAGAATCATTACTCTTCAACAGAAGTGTGGGGTAAGAGTTCTACGATTATTTTCAATGAAGGAAACTTGCATTTGATCAGTAATACCGCTTCTATCTTGTATACCACCTGGAAGGGTGTAAATCTAGTTGTGGTTTTAACAGAAGTTCAATAAGCCCATAGTGCAGAGTAGAGTTGCAAGTGCCAAGAGGTTTTATTTACTCCCACCATGCGTTGAAGCATGGCCTTCAGGACTTTTTTGATGGCTTCAACTTGTCCATTTACCTAAGGATAGTAGGGGTATGAGTTGTCATGGCGAAAACCTAACTTGGCACATAATTGTCCCATCATCTGGTTCTAGAAATTGGATCAATGATCAATTATGATAGCTTGTGGCACATCGAATAGAGTGATGATGTGATTGACCACAAAAATTGTTGCAGTGTGGCCATCGTTAAGGAATGTAGGCATAGCCTCAGCCCATTTAGTGAAGTAATCGACAGCAACGATGATATAATTGTGCCCCTCAACTGAGGTAGGACTACATTGCCTAAAATCGATGCCCCATTTTGTAAATGGTTTGACAAGGACAATGGGATGAAGTGGAGTTGGGTGGGTACATGTTCTCCTCTGAAATATCTAACAAGGTGGGAATTTTTTAATGACCTCAATGAAATCTTTGGATATGGAAGGCCAAAAATAACTGACACGCGTAATTATTTGGGTTGTAGCCATCCTAGAATGATGACCTCCACAAGATCCAAGGTGACATTCATTTAAGACTTGTTCAGCCTCTTTATAGATTAAGAAACGTCATAAGACATTATAAATGCCACAACGGTACAAGGTGTTTCCAATGGAAAGGTGGCTCTTTGAGTGGTGTCTAATGCGACGTCGTTCATCACGTGAACTACTAGGCTGAAAACATTGGGTTTGGAGATAGAGAATAATATCTCCATACCATGGATCATACGTATTAATAAGGAATAGGGATTCATCAGGATGGGAATCATTGGGCTCAGTATCCTCATCAGTACGGGGAATATCTCAAATTAATTCCAAAAAAACTAACAATTTCTTAGCCTTTGATTTGGAAAACTCGAGATCAAATTCTTGGAGAATGATGATCCATTTGGAATATTTTCTCCCAATTACTTTATGATTCAACATATGGTACATGGTTTTTGAGTTTGCAATGACCATGGTAGTGTGTAACAAAATGTAATGGAAAAATCTCTCGATGACAATAAATATTGTGAAAGCCAACTTTTCAACATGTGAATACCAGAGTTTGGGAGTTGATATACTTTTACTCAAATAGTAGATCACATGTGCAGTGTCATCTTCATCCTCTTCTACTAACACCATAACAATAGTGGAAGTGGAGGTAGACAAATAAAGGATATCATCCTTTGCATAATTCAGTGTGTGCAAAAGGGGTTTGTTTGTTAAGGAATGCTTAAGAGCATCAAATGAGCATTGAATGGTTGCATCCTAGATGAAAGGGGCATCTTTATGTAGAAATATCATGAATCCTTTAGTGATTTCGACATAATTGCAAATGAAATGTCGAAGAAATTTTTCCTTCCCTTGCAAACGTTGCAAGTGAGTGAGGTTGTTGGGAGGAAGTAAAGAGAGAATGGATTTGAATTTTAAGGGATCCACCCTAATCCTGTCTTTGGAGACAACAAATATGAGGAGTCTCCCTGATTCAACAGCGAAAATGCATTTATGGGGGTTCAAACGTATGTTTTAAAACAACATCAAAGAAATATGGCTCGTAGGTGACCAATGTGGTCTCGTCGACGAGATGAGTGATTAGGTAAGTCATCGAGGTAGGGTTCAAAAATATGTTTGATATCATGGAATGCATATGACATGGCCTGCTAAAAAGTCGCTCCAACATTTTTAAGTCCAAAAGGTAATTTCTGATAAGCGAAAGTCCCCCAAGGGAAAATGAAAGTTGTTTTTTGTTGATCAATCAGTAAATTGTCGATTTGGTTATATCCAGAAATCCATCCATAAAAGAGAAAATGACACTTATGGCGCAATTATCGATAATTTGATCGATAAAGGGTGTAGGGTAATTGTCCTTGGGACAAGCCTTATTAAGATCCTAATAATCGACACAAACACGAATTGTCCCTTGTTTCTTGGCAACCGAGACAATGTTGGAAACCCATTCGATCAGAGGGATAGGATAAATAAAGCTAGATTTCAAAAGTTTTTCTACTTATGCCTTGATTGTCACAATTTTCTTAGGATGGACAGGGAAAAGTTTCTATCTCACAATTTTAACTCTTGGATAAGTTTTGATTTCATGCACAAGGATCGATGGATTAATCCCTAGCATTTCTTCATAGCTGCAGGTTAAGATGTCATGAAATTATTTAAACAAGGCGATATAATTTTCAACTTCTTCAGCTAAACAATTGTTTCCTAGTTGTATGTTTTCCACAATACCTTCTTTAATGGATATGTCTACAGTGATAGTGGGAGAGATGTTTCCCAAATTCCCCTCAGAGATGGTATCGTGAGTGAGTATTGGAGATTGGGGAGAGTCGAAGATATCACTAGGAAAGATAGAGGAAATATCTTTCTCTATGTCATCCAAACTGGGAAGAAAGGATGAATGATGGTGGTTGTCATCCCATGGTGCCTCCTCGATGCTAAGCATTTCCATAATATATTCATCTGATGGAAAAATTTGTAGGATGTAATCGAAAGTAGAGGATGGGGAATCTAACCAAGATGGTAAAAAATAAGTTGTGGATGCCAACATATGTTGGTTGTCCAGTGAAGGAGAGGTAGATTGGATGGTGTCATATTTAGCCTCTGTAGGACTAAGTGGCATGGTGTCACTTATTGTATCGAATTCTAAGGGACTAGGAACGATCCATGGATCAGATGATTCGAAGGATTGATGTGCCATAGTCAAAAGCATATTGACCATTGTGATATGTTTTGTAGTGGGAGGGATAGGTGTAGGGAAGGTACCCATGAGCGAAGAGTCTTTCGAGAGACCTACCCAAACACTTTCATAAGTGATTTTTTATTATCCTTGAAAAGGAATGTTGCTGGTCATTTGAGTGCGAGCACTGGGGGTGCAGTAATCTAATTGATCGATGGTTACAATTTTACCTTGATGAGGGAATTGGATGCATAAAAAAACATATGAAGAACCGATTTTCATATAATAGAACCAAATTCTCCCCAACAACAAGTTATAATCGACAGGAGCATCGACAACTTCAACATCTACATATTTTCCTCCCAATTGAATGACTAAGGATTGCAATAATCCATGAGGTCGGAAAACTCTTCCATTAAATGCTCGTAACATGGTGGGAGATTGATTGAGACCAGATGATTTAAGGCCTTTCCAGCAAGCCAAGGAAATTACACTTATGGATGTGCCCTCATCCAAGATCGTGCGATGAATATGTTGATTATGGACAACAACATTGATCTGGAAATTCAATTGGTGAGAAAGTCGTGATTTAAAATTATCCAGGTTAAACATGATATTTTTATATTACTTGGGATCTATAAATCTAATGGATGCCAAGAGTGTCCTACGTTGGCTAGGGAAGTGTTTTATAAATTCAAGAGCTGACATAGTGCAAGGTGCTTGAGCCAAATATTCAATGATGTTGTATTTTTAAGCAGCACGGGATTTTGGAGTAAAGGTCGACTTTCAAATTGTGCTCTTGGGAGTGCGTAGAATAGATTCAAAGTTAGGCTTATCAATATAGAGTGGCCCCAATGGAGGAGTAATTGTAGTAGGCGGCGGATACAATGTAGTACTAATATTTACTTTTTCCTTATCATGTTTACCTGGAGGTGTGTTCTATGTCATAGAACGAGTGGTAAAATCTATCCCATTAAACATGTAAATGTGCACACTCGACGAAGATTCATCGTTAGGAGGATGATTTGGATTATCTCATGTTGGAAGTGCAGGAGCTTGGGAACCAGTGATTGTTTTTGTGTAAAAGGATGTGTCAATACAATGGGTTGATAATTTCCTTTTAAAAGTTTGGAAACTTCGTCTCGATGAGGACAATCTCGTGTGTAGTGATCTTCACCAAAAATGAGACATGGAAATTTTGGTTTGCGTTGTGGTTTTTTATCAGTAGTAGGTGGTTGTGTTTGTGTTTTTGCATTTTCGATTTGATTATTGTTTTTCTTGGGTTTATTCTTAGTTTTATTCTTTCCCCTTGATTGTTGTGGAGAAATGGATTGAACTGTATTTACCTCAGATATTTGAGTTGAGGGGAGTTTGATAACAGTGAATTTGATCTGGTAGCAGGGGAAGTGACTGAAACATTGGTCATTTCGGTCGACTTTGAATTGGACTGGGTTTTGACGGAACCGATAACTCCATATGCGTGAGCAGTGGAGGATGGTTTTGATAGATTGATTGATGGATGGGGAGAGTTTGGAATCAATTCATACAAAGTACCGGATTGAGAATAAACCAAGTCTAGATACTGGGCACGAGCAATGGATTCCTCTTATGTAATGACACCACCCATGGCTATGTCACGAGCAATTGGAGGAAAAAGAGATTTGGTGAACCATTTAGCCAACAATTGCTCGAGAATGGTTGCTTTGATCAACTGTCGTCGTCATCTCCACTCATGAATATGATCATAGATATGTACAAAGTTGGTATGGTGAAGGGAGGTAAAACTTTTTGTGTCGGTTTCATAGTGGATAGGTAATTGGAAGTGCATGAGAAAATCCATGCAAGTGAATTAAAATGTTGAAAATTTTTTCATTGTAATTCAATGTACCATTTAGTCGTTGTACCCATAAGTGTACACTGGAAAAGATGTAATCGGATAGAATCATCCATTAGTGAATTTGATGAGCACCATAGATGAAAGGTCATAACGTGGTTATTATGGTCTTCACCATGTTTACCGTAAAATATTAAAATATCATAAGGCAATTTAGCAGGAATAACTGGTCAAAAAGGAGAATGTAACATGGAATCATTAGTTAATCTTGACAGATCCGGTAGATCTAGAGTGGCTAAGAACGATAGTTGTCGATTGACTTGTGGATGATACTAGTGTGGCATAGGGACACCAGTAGGACCGTAAACTGGTTGAGGTGGATAATTGTAACCAACGGACCCTCCCATGTGTTATTTTGTTGACCAACAAAGGTAGGATTTATTTGTTGAGGAATGTTCATAAAAGGAGAAGGGAAACCCATTTGGCCCTAGGGAGGATAACCAATGTAACCAGGGGGAGGATAGTTTTCTTGATTAGCTTGAGGTGGATAACTATGTTACCCTTGAGGAGGGTAACTAGGTTGACCGTGAGGAGGGTAAGGATTTTCCCCTTGGGGAGGGAAAGATGAATGACCTTGAGGACCCCAAGTGGGATTCAGGACTCCCGGGAAAAGTTGTCCAGAATGTAGTCCAGAAGGATTGGGATTTGGGATTCCTCCTTGCAAGGTGGGGTTCAATGGCCCTCCTTGATATGGTTGATGGAATTGACCTCCTTGGGGTGGTCCCCAGTATTTTTGGGGGTTTCCGGTGAATAAAGGTTGATATTGTCCCCTTGCCATTGGTTGGGTAGAAACTAAGGTATGACCAGTAAGAAGGGGTTTCCCCCCAGTTGTATTTTTCATGTTGGAGGACGATTTCGGTCGGGTAGGGATTTGGCCCGCAGTTGGTTTTATTTGTGTAACAGGTTTTTTCATTATGCGATGTGAAGATGTCCTAAATGGATTTTGTAGAGTATACGAAGCTATATCTTGAAGAGGGATGGGAGGTGTAACTATCAAGGTACTTTGCAACTGACTAGGTAACATGACTCTTGTTTCACTTTGGACTTTTCCTAAAGTGGTATCAATATTGATTGTTTGTTCGATGAGACAGTTGATGGACTGACTTGACAGTCTTTCCTTTGCACTTACGGTGGTAGAGGCATGTGGAGGGTCAAAAGGTGGTTGGATAATATTAAATTTTCATAAAGGTCTCGTCCTGATGGAGTTCTCCATATAGAACAAATAGGAGTTTGATGTGGATCTACCATTTCAGTAGAATGAATAGGGGTAGTATATTCTATGTTAAAATTTAGTTGTATCGATTCCATATCTAATTGATTATATGGCCTTGACGGTAGGCTGGGGTAATCCTCTACTACAATGTTACCTGAGGAGTCAAGTCGAATAAGGAGTGGATCAAGAGGAACTAACAAATTCAAGTTAACAGGAAGGGTGGAACCTTCCTCAATCGTAACTAAGGCTCTCTCGGGATTTGCTAGAAAAGGAGTATCAGCACTCCCAGCTTTATAATGGTTCTCAACCTATTCATGGTAAGTGTATTCAGGTAAGTTAGGAGGTAAGGGTTTGTAGCCTTTTGGAGCAAACCCCTCCATCCTATGTGATCTACAAAGACCTCTATCGTCCACAGTCTCAATTTTTAAGGAAAACTAAAGTAAACAAACAACACTCGCAAAAAAATCTAGAAACCAACAAGTAAACAATGCCTTCTCTCAATGAACGTACTAGTTGGTGATGAAATCCAATGTCACATGATCAAATTGAGAAGGGGATAGGATATGAGTGGGTGGATCAATTACGTTGGTGACCTGCTTAATAGACTTACACCTTGGTGCAAGTTTCCTCACGGTTTTACTGGTGGGTTACCCTCCAAGGAGCCTGAGTGAGTTTGACCAACATCTGTTCCAGGTACAACAAAGACATCCCTTCATCGTTACCTCGTGTAAGGAACCTAAATATTGTGGCTACTAAGGATACCAACTCGTAGTGTGCCTATGGGTAGGTACAGTCGACAGTCGAGTCTGAATGTATGGGTAGGATATCAAGTCCAAAATTCTTCAAGAGAACTAAGGACAAGTGGACTGGTAAAATCCAGAGGACTCTGAATGGATTCATAATTCATGAAGCTCCAAGATCAAATGAAAACATTTGATCCTCAAGAACCCCCAATATACAATCGTACTACTACAATAGGTTGAGCCTCAAAGGGATAATCTTTGTTTCTCTCCCGAATGTGACCTTGTGTTTAACCCTTCTGTGAGAGGGGGATCCCACCTATGTTTATACAAACGTTGGATTTACTCTCCATATCGCAAGATTCTAATTTTTTCTTGAATTCTTTAGAGAGTTATTCTCGCAACCTATTCCAAAGATCTAGTCCTAGTCTATTGTTGGTGTAAGGATCTTAAAAATAAAAGTTTCTAGTTTGATTTTAATTAGCTTTCACTTTTAGGGTTGTTCATTACACAAAGGTGAATGATAGTGAAACTGATGATGTTTGAGACTCAATTCCCAAAAAGTGAAAAGAATGAGATGTAATCTTTCTTTTCAATGAACTTCTAGCTACATGAAGGATAAGAATTTATTTTCTTTTGTCACTAACAAACACTCAAGAATGAAAAATTTTATGCTTATTTCATTCTCAACAAAAATTCAAACAATTGCCAAATTATAAAGAAAATCTTTCCAATATCCAAAACCAATGCATACAAATATTTCTTTGTTTGATTGAAAATGTAAATTGAAAAGTTTATCGTATGCTTCTTGCTTTCACTAATAATGAAAAATGAATTCACTACTATGATTTTAAAAAATAAGAAGCAAAAGTACACAAACAAAGACACTCTCAGTGGTCAATAAGAGACTAAAAGAAGAACAAACTATCCACTCAAAGAAAAACACCAAAAAGAAAAAATCGGACTTAATAGCATTCCATAATTGAGTAAGGGATCAAAGACAAAGTAAACAACAAAGTGATCAACAAACTTCCTTATGACAACCTCCAATCAATATGATAATCGAAAAGAGCAACAAAAAGAAACCAAGTTTTTAGAAAAAAGGTTGATTTTGCAATAAGGAAAGACAACACAAACTCAATCAAGACTAAAAGAATGAAAAGTACCAAGTTTGAGTCAAACAGAGGACAAGATCTGACAGAACATGATCCGATTCAAAGAAAAATATCAAATGATTATGCCCAACAAGCAAACAGTCAATACTTTTTCAAAGCAAGAAAAATCGATGCTATGGTAATCAAAGCACTAGAGCGCTACAATTTTCCTTAATACACTCAAGGGGAGCACAAATCAAGCAATCAACACTCTGAATTAAACTAGAGATGGGAGCTATTCCTTAGAAAAGTTTTAGAAAAACCCAAAAAACTCAAAAACTCAAGGAAATTCAATCAGAGACTCTATGAGACAACTTAGCAAAGATGAAAATATGGAAGGATAGATTAAATCAGAAAATGGGATCTAAAGATAGGAAAGAGCCATGGACAAGCCAAGGAAAGAACAAAAACCGAAAGTTTGGTTCCCAGTGGAGTCACCAATTTCTATTACAGAATAATTCCCCTGCAGATAGGTGAATTTTCCCTTGGAGTACAGACCCCTCTACCAAGACAGAAAAATACCTTTGGACACTACCATTCC
Source organism: Picea engelmannii (assembly GCA_009831015.1). Lineage (NCBI taxonomy): Eukaryota > Viridiplantae > Streptophyta > Pinopsida > Pinales > Pinaceae > Picea > Picea engelmannii. The sequence continues at coordinate 29,078 of ML818985.1, read as the reverse complement.
TATAGATTAGTTATTCCCATCGAAAAATAGATAAGGAGGGATAGTATGATGTACCTCACTTTCAAATTTTGTCCACGTTGCTCCAATCTGGGAGTTCTGAAAAATACCTGCAATGGATGACAAGAGACAAACAAATATCTCCTACTCTAATGGATTATAAAAAATTGATCTATTTATGAAGATTAAAACAAGCATACACAAGTACAAGTAAACACATACTAGAAGGAAATAGGCCAAGTGTATTGATTAGAACTTTAAAGAGACACTTACAATCTTCATATGATGTTGTGGCGGCCTCTCCAAGTCTTCCTCATCCAACCCTTGCTCGAAATATCCACGATCAGAATAACAATGCTTTGCTAATTATTTTCTTCTTTGTTCACCATGAGAATGCCTCCATTTATAAGATTTGAGAGGATCAACCACCTTGGTTATATTTGGGATTAGTTGAGGATATGGCTCCATTAGGTGTGATATCTCCCTTAGATCTATCCTAAGGGTTAGATTCGAGCCAAACCAACTCGATCCATTCATAGTTGTCCTTAGAAGAAACAGGGATTTCTTCCAATATTTGCTCAACCAATTCAACACTCCCTTACAATGGGAAATAGAGTGCTACAACTCTCCCTAGTAGATAGAAAAAGAGCACAAGCACTCCATGTACATGAGCAGGGGAGCGTTGATCTTCCAATAGTTGCTAAGATGACCAATTCTCATAGAAAAACACTTTGTTATGTCTGTCAAATTATGGGGCTTCTTATTCTAACATGTTTTATGGGTTGTGTCAAGTGTTTTCATGGTGTCATTTTTTATGTGAAACTTATGTGACGAGAATGTGACACTTGCTACAAAAGTGAAACACTTATGACAATGAGAATGTGACATTATCGAAGAGATTAATTTTGATGTGTAACAATCACCCCCCAATTTGCAGGCTACAACCTGAAGGACTATCCAACCGGAAGGAAGCTACGATCCCCTTTCATTTCCCCTTCCTTCCACCCTGAAATAAAAGTGTAGAATCAACCTATCATCGACATTGTCACTCATAATCAACCTGTAACTGATAATTGACCTGTCACTGATAATCAATATGTCACTGATGATCAACCTGTCATTGATAATCACTGTCCCTGATAATCAACCTATCACTATCATCATCCAACCTATCATTTTCCCTGTCACTGATACTGATACCTCATCATCAATAACATCATCAATAATACCATATTCACTCTCATAAATCATACACCAATACCATCACTAAGATGTGCATCAAATCATATGCTAAGACATGTGTGCCATATCATCTATGTAACAATAATGTGGCATATCCATAAGCCATGTGCCAAGATATGCCTCAAACATGTGCCATAACATCCATAAACCATGTACTAAAGAGAATACCATAAAATCCATCAACCATGTACCAAGATGTTCCTCAAACATGTAAATATATACCAAATCACATCTCAAACTATGTGCCTAATATCCAAGATTCTCCTCAAGCCATATGCCAAAATCATGACTTAAGCATGTGCCAAACCATCCAATATATCCCTTAAACATATACCATAACCATCAAAATAGAACATAGACAAATCATACATTTAGTCATGTAGAAACCCGATGTATGTGATCATAGACCTGCAGACCTTCCTCAACTTCAACAACAAGAGAATAACATCTTCATCAAACTTTACTTCAATCTCGTGGGACTAATTTTTTTTATTAGTCACAAACCCTAACTCTAAACAATCATATATTTGTACCTGTAATGAATAAAGGTATGAAACTTGTACCCAGTATTCTTCAATATATTTTCTGAAATTTCTCCAAGTTTCACTCCCTAAATCATCCTTGAAAAGGAGTTATAGTGAAAATGACAGACCTTGCTTAATTATGTCCTATTCTAGAGGGAGAACTTGTAGAGCATGCCACACGTGGAATGTTGGATATGTGGTTTTGAAAATTACACACAAGATACTATGGACTATAATATTTCCAATGCAATCAGTCTAACAGAATTTGGATGTTCTATGAAGTATTTATGACGATTTTTCTTAGAACACCTGTTTGAGACTAGTTTCGGGATTAGTAAAAAACCCTTTCTTTCACAAAGTGTATCTCCAAAAGTAAAATGACCTAGAATCTGAAAGATTTACCATAGGTACCTTGACATGTGTTTTCAAAATCCTTCAAGTTTCACTATCAGACTCATTCTAGAAGAAACATTATAACGAAAATGGTAAGATGACCTTTAAATAACATACCTTAGAACACATCATCACAAGACTTCATCCTCCCTTGGAATTTATCCCTTCTTCACTTCATATTCCCTCTAAATTCACCTCATATCTTCTTGGTTGCCTCATATAAAAATCAATTGAGTTTATGTAACAAATGAACTCCTAGGTTCCTTATTTATACTAGATCTGGCACCCTCTTTTTAGGGTCGACTTGACCCAAATAAAATTCAAAATAATTTTTAATGGTTATTCCATTGGGGCTGACTTTACCAACAATATCCTTAATATTTATTTTAATAGTCATTGCAATGGGGCTGACTTGTAACTTTTTTACAATAACTTTTGTTCTTTTAATTAATTTGGGGTCGATTTGTCACTTCTTGTTACAATTGTTTAGGGTTTCTTAACCATACTTCGGGGATTCCATATTCAAGAGGGAATATCTCCTCAACCATGAGGAACCACGTGGTGTACTACTGACCATTGGAAATAGCATGATGAGGAGTATCCATGTATGAGGTTTTTGCATGCATTTACAATTTTCTTCACACTCGTTTTCTTCAAACAACTTTGAGCTTCATGACCACACCTTTGGGGATTCTTAACCACTTAACCATTTAACCATATTTCCATGGATTATTGTAGAATTATTCAAAGCATCTTCCCATGAGGGCCATGCTTAGAGCTATTCCATAAGGGGACCACTTTGTAGACTTTTCCCAATACACCCATCTCTTGGATTTCTTCTAGGGTTGACAACAATTATAACTAACTTTTCAACAATCTCCCCCCTTGGAATTGATGGAAACACTCATACTCCCCCTGTGAAATTGCTCCCAATATTTCTCTTCTCATGTTTCTCTTCCCCTTTGACATCAATGGAAAAGGGTAAATCTCTTTGGCGATGCTCCCCCTATATTCATGATTATAATATTTCTCTCATGCTTTTGTTCTTTCTCTTCCATTTTGACATTAAGGGTAACTCCCTCTGATTATTTCTTTCCCATTTTCCTCTTTTGCAATATGTCGTGTAGATAAATTTGGGGCTTCCTGTATATTCTTTCTTTCCTCTCTTTTGGTTCTCTTTGTCCATTGGTGCTTCCTGTTACTGTCATCTATTGACGTATAGAAAAAAACATTCATGTTAAGGTTTATTCATCACTTGACTTCAAGTATTCATGGATTATCATCTTCACTGAACTGACATCAATGACATAATCATCCAACAAAATTCTCTTGAAAGTATAAATCTTCCTGATAGATTCTTTTTTTCTTGTTGTGCATTTTACTGCTTGCCTTCCTAGTTGGTTTCACATGTCATTACACCTTACTTATGAGTCATATGCTTTACAATGAGTCCATCTTCCTTTCTGCAATTCCTTTTGAGTTCATGCTTTCATCCATTTCTTGTATATTCTCTCGTTCATGTCAAGTATAGTATTCTAGACCTCCCAATAATATTTTCCCATATGTCATAACAATTGTCCATGAATCCACTACACAACTCCACACACTGTTGACTAATCTGCCACTTCATTTTTTTGAGATATTATTTTAATCCATTGCAGCTGATCACTGTGTATTCCTTATTTTCAAGATGAATCAAATATGTCTACTAGTCTGCTCTATATTCAAATCAAACTCTGCAAGTCTTCCTGGGGATAAAAATTGCTTCTTGATAAACCTATCTGTCACGAGACATTCTACACTTTTGTCACTCTAAATATTCTTTCCCAAAAAATGCAAACACTTTAGACTACCCAAAATATAGTTCTTCAATATGTAACTGCAGATTAGACTCCCCCTCTTCAATATGAATATTTTTGGGAGTCTCCAAGGCAGAAGTCTTATAAAAATGGTTGAATTCGCCCTGCTACGGAGTCATATTCATTTTCATATGTAGATTCATCATCTTCCTCTTCTCTTGTAGATTCATCATCTTCCTGAATTCTTACATCTTCCTTCTTTCTTGTAGATTCATCATGATCTTATACTTCTGCAATTCCTGTGAGTATGATCTATGGGAGCTCTTTATTCACGTGTTATTCTTATTCTTGTTTTCTTCTCTAAACTTCCTTGTATCTGATATCAATGTTTTCTTTCATGAAAGTCTTCATAATTCTTCTACAATTGTTATCTATGTGTCCATAATTTTAGAATTTGTAACATTCAATATTGTAGGAGTCCACATAAACATCTCTTGCTTGAACATTTCTTCCATACACTCTGAAATCTGCAACTTTATGTCCAAATTTATTACAAGTAAAATAATAACCATAAATGAAACTTTGATACCTAGGAGTGAATGATGTTCTTTGTGATGTAGTCCTTCTAAATTTATGTCTTAGCTGATCTTCTCTTATGTTGTTTCTTTCACAACGATTGAAGCTTCTTTGATCCCTGAAGGTAGAAAGTATTCTTGGATATCCATCTCTTCTGTAATCTTCTTCTTGATTCTTCTCCATTTCTGGATTGTTCTCCTTTCAGGACTTGCATTTTTCCTTCTTGATGGGGCCTTTGATGATTTATGCACAACTCTTATTTTTCTCTTCATTCTCTCTTTCCAACAACCTGTAAAATTTCTCTTCAAATTTCTTTACTAGTGGTGTGGTGCTTCCTATCTCTTCAATGTTCTTGCTAAGCTTAACAACTTCAACCCTTAATGTGACAACTTATTATTCAAGCTTCTCACAATTTTCTTCCTTCTTCATCATCTGGATCTTCATAACTTCTTCCTTTCTCTTTGCTTCTTCAAGTTGGGTTTTCAAGGAGATTATTTCTTCTTCAAGTCTTCTTTATTGTTGACTAAATTCTACTTCAGTATTATTTAATTCCTTAGATATTTCCTTAATATGACTTTTCAAAATTTATTCTCTCTTCTTTGCTTCCTTTCTTTGTGATACGATTTTGTCTTCCAAACATTGTTTTTCTTTCAACTGATCCTTGAGAGTTTCTTCATTCACTTTGGCTTCTTCTAGCTGATCTTTTAAATTTATGATAAATTTCTTGAATTCTTCAAAAGCTTCCTTTAGCTTGATCAATTATTCCTTGAGAGAATTATTTTCCCTCCTTTCATTTCTTATCTCACTTAAAGCACTTATTAGTTCAGCCTCGAAATCCATTACGCCTTCTTCACAATCTTCTTCTGGATCGGTCTAACATGATGATCATATTTCTTCTCATTCTGTCTCAATATCTTCTTTATATTGATCAACATGTTATGGCTCTGTGATAAGAAGAGTTTCCTTATATTAGAGATTATGTAGCTTATCCAAAACCTCTTTGGTTTATGAATATTGTCCCACTTTGTCTTTTCATGAATCAGGTAATCCTTCCAGAATGAAATACATTACTATTTTGTTGTTTCTTATCAATTCCTTCTTGGTTGTAGTCTTTGGTTTCTTTGAAGTGGTGTATCCTGTAACAATTGATTTCCAAACATAAAATCCATGTGCTTGTAAAAATGTTTTCATTCTTATATTCCACGTCTCATAATGTTGACCATACTAACCATCAAATATTGGTATTCCATTATCTGTGTATCTATTATCCATGATCTACCTTCCAACAATTAGATTGGTTCTTGAAGGACCTTCTCTGACACCAATTTTTGGAATATTCACTAATACTAAGAGGCGGGGGGTGAATCAATATTGAACACTTTTTACCAATTTCAATCACAACATTAACTTATAAATAATTCCATTCACTTATGATTACATTTAACATATCATAAACATATAACCATAAACAATGCATCACATCATACAAAGATATGCAGTACACCAATGTTTTACGTGGAAACCCAAATGGGATATGTAGCATACCCATCCATCGAGGCTAGGTCACGTCACACAAAAATCTCTCATTATCATCTTTGATACCAATTTCTAACATCCCCATTATTAGGAACTCGACAAAAATTATCTTGTGATGTTCCCAACCCCGAGTTGGGCCATGCCATGCTGAATTAGGAATTCTTATACCATTAAATTAAATAATAAAATATGCATATGAACGGAGTTAAGCAGAAATAATAACAACATGCATGCAACAATAACAATTCATATATAGAATTTAACAACATATCTTCCATGATAGAAACTCATAATTGCACACACACAGTAATTAAAATAAGCACATGAATGACACTTATCTCGGGAAATAAACACCAACTGCATGCAAACATTCCACGTTCCTCCCAGCCTTAGACTGCATTGCTCATAACTATCAAAAGTGAGTCACCCCCGAGCTAGGGATAAATTCCACCTGGGTAAAGGGTTTCTAACCAGGATAAGGTATCTTTAACAACATACAAACTCAAACACAAGTTCTAATTCAAACTAACATCCTACAGTCTCTCATTCCCCACATGCATGTCCCACCCTAGGAAGTGTGCCCCTTCTCTGATCAACAATCCTTCGGCTGCCTCACTTCCCTTCCGAGGCTTCAACAATAGGTCAGAAAGGAAGTCTCAAAGCCATATAGTTGCAATTTGGCACATTCACAAATCAATTCCCAACAATTCTCTCACCTAGAGAGAATGCCCACGGGACTGACAACCCACTTCTTCATTCCTATGGGCATGGCAACCCGCTTCTTCAATTCATCTCTTGAGCTAACCAATATAGGTACACGTTCTTGTTGTAGTATATTATTGTAAGGTACAATTCACAGCTGCCTCTGTGAAGGAATAATCCCCTTTAAGACTCTATATATGCATGTGTCTTTTAAGACTCTTGGCACCCAAGGGAATCCCGCGTCCCTACTTTATAACTTAGGATATATTCATATCCATTACTTTAGCTTTAAGGAATACTAATATAATATTCCATTGGGATTAAGCCCCCTATCTTAGCCCCTTCCTAGAATCTTATCCCCCCTTTCCCTTTCTAGTGGAGTTTATCCCCCATACTCTTTTACATGGTTGGTCTGCAAAAGTGGTGTTTTTTCATTAATAATATGAGTGTTGATATATTACAATAATAGGATCATTGGCCTTTAGTGTCTAGGATCTCCGGCCTAATAATCACATAACCCTGCTGGCCTATAAAAACCTACATCACTAGCCTATAAAACATTAACATTTATATGTACAATGGGTGTTTGGCCTAGGGGTATTACATTTGCCACCCCCTTATTTATGCACCATCCTCAGTGCATTATATACACATATACAATCAAAACTTTAATACTTTTCAAAAATATGTAGGTACTATGCCCGCATAGACTCTTCATGATCCCAAGTTGCATCCTCGGGACCGTACCAGGTCCATTCGACCTTTACTAGCCCTATGGATTGATTCCAAGGTTGCTTGATCTTCCGGTCCAATATGCACACTGGATGCACTTGAAAGTATCATTCCTACTCCACATGAATCACATTCCAATCAATGACATGATTATCATCATGTACATACTTTTTAAGAAATGATACATGGAATACATTATGAATACACATTTATGTAGGTAAATAAATCATGTATGCTACAGGCCCAGTAGTTCTAAGTTGGTTTCTTTAATAGACCATGAATCATCCATGTCTTGTTCCCTTATAAATTCTATAGTTAAAATGTCATCCTCAACACATTGATTTTTTTTGTTAATATACCAAGATAAGCATAAATCATCAGGGTTCGAACAACAAGGAGGATCAAGGATGATTCTAGGGGGATATGGATCGGGATAGTTAAAGGAAGTGATTTCAAGAGAAGTGTTTGGAATTTTTATGGTGAGATCAAGGGAAAAATTATTAGGATTACCAAAAAGGATATCTAAATCAAAATCAATATACGTATTTGTTGAGGTTGGTAAAGGTTCTATAGGGTCATGAGATCTACTTTCAAGATCTTTCATAAGTTCTCCTTCTATTTCCTAAAATGTACAAGATAAATTATGATAATGAGAACCTGACATAACCATGGGTGTGACCTGAAGTGTCTCATTATCTATTGAAAATACTTCTACCATGTCATCTCTAAGGGAATCTAACCTTAATTAAACTTCACAAGATTCCTCTTCTTCTGTACTAGGAAAAATTGAAGGAATGGAGGGTTTAGAAGATGTATAAACTTCTTTTGGAAAAATATATTCCCTAAGATCTATGCCCCCTAATGTGAAGAATGGTATGAACGTATGTTGTTCAACCAGAACACCAACATATTTAGCATCCTCATGTATACTGGAATCGAGACATGATTCAGGTTCTTCATTTACCATTTTGTATTGCTCATTAGAGAGGGATATTTTAAATGGGCGACAAATTCACCAATAGGAGACATGTCTTCCAAATTAAACATACATATAGTACATTTGAATCTTAAGTAAAAGTGATTTAGGGATTCATATTTTTTCTTTCTTAGCTTGAGTATCTCATCAAAAAACTCGTCATAATTATAGTTCTCAAAGGCATCCAAAAAATTGTGCATGAATTGTTCTCATGTATGGATGGAAGCAGTCGCCAAAGTCTCACACCAGTATTTTACCCAGCATTCAAAAGTAAGGGTGAACAATCTGCAAATGCTACATATTGTAACATAGTCCAAATTTTTCATAAAAATTAGAAATAAAATTCTATATGGTTAGGTCTTATTTAAGTTTCTAGTTTTATATGTTTAGTAGGTAAAAACAAATTGGAATAAACAATTTAAATAGTTTAGAAGTTTGATTTATTTTCATTTTTCTTAGTGTGTGTTTCGTTTAGATTATTTAGATTTTATGTTTTTATTTAAATATTTAGATTGGTGTTTAGTTTTGTTTAATAAAATGTTATTATTAAAAGTTTATTATAAACTTTAATAATAAGTTAATTTTATTAAAAGTTTTATTATATTGTTTTACTAAAAAAGTGCATGTTTCTTGGCAGATCTAATCACTACCTGATACTCTAAATCGATGATCCAGGATCCATTACACACACACACCCCCGCATGTTCGACGGTTAATGAAAGGGAGGGGGGGCACAAAACTCAACCCGAGTTAAATGAGTTGTGATGTGTCGCTATCAATTGTGGCCCCTCGGGACTGTGGTCAGTATAACCATACCTGAACCCCCCGCAATCAATGCAATATCGACACGTGTCTTCGATGACGAAAATGGAAAGTAAAAATCACTTTATATCATTGGCACCACCAAATCAATTTATGCCATGTATAATCAAATAAGAGCATGTCATGTATCCAGTAAATTGTTGTACTATGTTTTCATTGATGTCAAAGGATTGATTTCAAGTACTTTCATAGTAATATCTTTGATGTATTGATTGTTGTATCATGAGGTCATGGATGCAATTGATGTCATAGGGTTGATTTCATGAGGTGTCATAGTGATGTGTTTTCATTGATGTAAAGGTTGATCATTGTTGTATCATTGTATCATTGATGTCTTGTCATGGTTGATAGGAAGTAAAAAAATGGATGAACTCCAAAGTGGTCCTTTTATGGTGAAATAACTCAATGGAATACACTTTTCTAAGTCCAAATGGTTAAGTGGTTGACTCATCCTAGATGTGTGGTTAAGGAACCCAGCAGTGTAGAGTTTGATTGAGGAATAATGTAATGAATATCAATGAATTTTCAAGTGAGACTATTCTAGGTGGATAGTTCTCATCATGCCATTTCTGGTGATATGTGGAACGTCACATAACTCCTCACGGTTAGAGAGTTATGCCCATGTGAATTTGGAGAGCCCTCATGAGTTGTATAGAAGCCCCTAGAAGGTCAAAGAAGTCAAATTAATCTAGAAGCTTTTAGAATAAGTTTACCAATCAAAGTGGTTAGTCATGGTTAAGTGGTTTCAAAAAGAAAACAATTAAAAATAAATTAGTTGCAACTAGAAATGGAGAGTTTACTATTCATGGATAAAGTGGTTGTAAGTGGACAAAGTGGTTAGAAGTGGGTTATCCTCCAAAGAAGGAAGTTGGTTAGGAGATAACCCCTAGAGGAAGCTACTTGGAGAAGTATAAATAAGAGAGAAAGGGTCTCTTATTAAGTGAATATTTTTTAGCATATTGAAGATCTATTTTTGGTGAAAGGTTCATTGCAGGTACTCATGGACGCATCATAAGTTTTGCAAGTCTAAGGTAGCAAGGAAGTTTGATGGTGAAAGTTTCAAAGGTTCAGAAAACCCTAGTTTTTTGAAGCTATACATGGGCTGCAATGGGCCAGGGCATGTACATATGCGGGTTGTAGAAGGATAGGGCACGTATATTTGAAAAGGCCAAGAAAAGTATGAGAAGATTCTAGTGTCAGGGTCCTGAAGTCTGAAGCAAATTCCCAGGATATCATTCTATAGGTTCAGATCTATTACAGAAGCTCTAGTATGATTATATGTTGTTTTGATGCTTATATTGATTCATGGTATGTTGAATGCTTGAAGAATTATTT
>ML818985.1:0-18344 GCA_009831015.1 Picea engelmannii | reverse complement strand
GAAAGTTTGGAACTCAAAAAACTGTAAATAACTGCCAAAATGGAAAACTGTTCTTTGAGCCAGTGGAATAGGTGGGTGGCCACCGATATCCACCTGAATCAATCCTCCCCCCTTAGGAAGCAATGGTCCCCATTGTGTCAAGGTCCCGGGGAAACTTTTGCTGAATCTGAACCTTGGTGAGTTGCTTGCCTTGCTGAAGAAGCTGTCCCACTTAGCTTGTTGAAGGTTGTTATGAACTTGTTGCTGGAGGGGTTGGATTCATTCAACCGATATCGCTACATTATCTACCCGAGTGTGGGAGGAATTTGTTGGTGAAGATGCAACATGAGGAGTATGAAGGGCTTTGTTATATATTTGCTTGATTGGGCAATGTGGAGGCATCCTTGTAGGTGAAGATAGAATGCCTTTGTGCTCTTCTACAATCTTGTTGATTTGCTTCTACTGGATAGAAGGGTCTTGGGACAAGACTGTAGTGGTTGCAATGTCCTTCTGTTCACCTTCTGATTTTATTGTGAAGAGGCTAAACTTTGCAGTGTGAGATATTACTTTGCGGAACAGTTTTGACGAGACAGTAGTTGGAACTACCTTTGGTATCCTGTAGAGATGACCCCCTAGATTAACAATGTCACTACAGGGTCAAGACTCATAGACAACATGACGCTTCCACATATATGGCTGGCCTAACAGAACATCACAGACTTCTAGTGGGGCAATATCACACAATACCTCATCCTTGAAGAGCTTGATGCCGTATGACAGGTGACATTGCTGGCTGACAAAAAGATCTTGTCCCCTTCATCCACATTTGTGAATGGAAAAGGCGCCCCCATCCTCGGGATCATCTGGTTATTATGGTTGGATTGTTGTGGTTGCGACATTAGTAGTGGGGTTTTCATCAATTATTTATCGTCTTTTATTTTTTTCTGAATTAGAGTCCAAGTTGGGGCTCGACTCTATTTCTTTGAGCTCGAATACCAATGACTGTTTCGAGCGACATTCATCGGTGTTTTGCCAAGGGCTTTTGTGGAAGTCACACCACTTCCTAATGTCCTTCGTCTTCATGTTGCTGTTCTTTTCCTGTGGCTTGGACTGGTTGTCTTGAGGTTGATTGTTCTGTGAGTTAGGGATTCCTTTACCATACTTAGGTTTTTGCGGATTTGCAAACCCAAATTCCTACTTGTTTTTCTATTTAAATTTATGCTCAATTTTGAAAACATATCTATAAGCGGCTTCGAGTGATGAGATGCCCAGAAAATCCATTTCAGTTTGGATGTACCTGTGTAGAGCCCCGCAGTATTTCAGAACCAGATTCCACTTAGAGTCTTTGATACCCAACTTGGTGCGCAAGGTATGGAAGGTATTTGTGAACTCCGACACTGTTTGGTCCGGCTTTTGATGCAGCGTGGTCCATCTCATGTACTAGTCATCAAATTTTCTCACAGGGTAATATTGCTCCTTGCTCGCATCCATAAAAAAATCCCAAGTGGGCTCGCCCCCAAATATTCTAGACTCCTTTGTGGAGTTTTTCTCCCAGTAAGTTTCCCACCAACGTTTGAAATGGGGGAGAGCCTTAAGGAGTGCAAAGATGATCTTTTTATTGTCGAAAAAATTGTGAACAGAGAAATAACCTTCTAGCAAATTTAACCATTTTTCCAAAGCATCCACATCAACCTAACCTTCAAATACGGGAATATCAAAATTAACTTGTACCTTGAATGGGGTAGCATCTCGAAAGCAACTACTTGACAAAGACATGTCTGTTATTGTCGACAACTGTTGAAGGATTTGGGAAAAACTGTCCAACATCTCGTTCCTCTAATGTGCAAGGGCTTCCCCGAACAACAAATTGATGGGATCTTCTTTTTCCTCATTCCTCTTCTCTTTTGCCATGGGATGCCACTTGGGCTGGCAAGAGTAGTTATCCTCAAGGAAAAATAGCTCGAGACCCAACTCTCTATATGATGACCTCGTCAAGGACATGCAAAAAAAACAAAAAGGAGTAGCCTGCTCTGATACCACTAATAAAAATTATTTTGAGAACGAAATGAAGGCGAAGATATAAAAATGAAATATATAGAGATATTGCAATAAACACAGAGATACAATAATGCATAATTTTTATTAATGAGAGAAATGTATAGAAGCTGTAAAAATGCAGAGTGAATAAACTCGCTAGAATGGTGGCAGCTTATATTTGAGAAGATATGTGATGGCTACGCTCATTTGCAGGAAGATGATCATTACAATGAGGCTCCAAAGACTTTTTTAATATAAATAAAAAAAAACCCTAACCCTGAAAGATGAAAATACAAAAGATTTGCGGGCCCCAATGAGAGTAGTTGATATGCCAACTTCCCGGGGGCATAACTTTTGCATACAATCTCCGTTTGGGGCATTCAATACCTCATCGGAAAGGTGTATCCAAGAAGTAAAATTTTTGTTGTGGGACATGGTGACTTGAATGAAACCCTCTTCCCCAACCCCCCCCGCCCCCAAAGTCCAAATAAATGTCGTTTAGAGCCTCAAAACGACCCCAGAAGTTTAGGACTCGAAAAACTATAAAAAACTGCCAAAATGGAAAACTATTCTTTGAGCCAGTGGAATAGGTGGGTGTCCACCGATATCCACCTAGATCAATTTCCCCACTTAGGATGAAACAATCCCCATTGCGTCAAGGTCCCAGAGAAGATTTTGCTGAATCTAAACCTTGGTGAGTTGCTTGCTTTGCTGAAGAAGCTATCCTGCTTAGCTTGTTGAAGGTTGTTATGAACTTGTTGTTGGAGGGGTTGGATCCATTCAACCTATCTAGCTTCATGATCTGCCCAAGTGTGGGAGGACTTTGTCGGTGAAGATGCAACATGAGGAGTATGAAGGGCTCTATTATATCTTTTCTTGATGGGGAAGTGTGGATGCATCCTTGTAGGTGAAATCAAAATGTCTTTCTGCTCTTCTACAATCTTGTTGATATGCTTTTGCTAGATAGAAGGGTCTTCTGCTGAGGCTAGAGTGGTTGCAATCTCCTTCTGTTCACATTTTGATTGGATTGTGAAGAGGCTAAACTTTGTAGTATGATAGATTACTTTGCAGAGCTATTTTGGCGGGACAATAGTCAGAACTACCTCTGGTGTCCTTTAGAGATGACCCACTAGAGTAACAATGACACTACAGGGTCAATTCTTATAGACATAATGACACTTCCATAGATACATCTAGGATAGAAGAACATCACAGACTTCTAATGGGGAAACATCACACAATACCTCATCCTTGAAGGGCTTGATGTCGTATGACAAGCAAAACTACTGGGTGACACAAAGATCCTGTCCATGGAAGAGCCATCCAATGTTGTATGGCTGCGTGTGTGGTGTTGTCAGAAAATCCAAGTGCTTGATGATCTCTGCTAAGATGATTTTCTTCTGGATTTCTCTATCAACAATAAAATGCAATGGGGTCCCCTTCACCCACATATGTGAATGCAAAAGACGGCCCCCTTCCTCAGGATCCTTTGTTTATTTTGGTTGGAATGTTGTGGTCGTGACAATAGGAGTGGGTTTTGCATCAATGATTTGTCACCTTTTATTTTTTTCTGAATCAGATTCCAATTCAGGGATCGACTCTGTTTTTTTGACTACTAATGATTGTTTAAAGCGACATTCATTGGTATTGTGCCAAGGGATTTTGTGGAAGTCACACTACTTCCCAGTGTCCTTTTCTAGTTGCTCTTCTTTTCTTTTGGCTTGAACTGGTTGGCTTGAGGTTGTTTTTTCTGTGAGTTAGGGATGCATTTACCATACTTTGGTTGTTTCAGATTTGTAGACCCAAATTCTCACTTGTTCTTCTATTTAAATTATTGCTCAATTTTGAAAGAAAATCCATAAGCGACTCCCAATGATGAGATGTCCAAAAACTCCATTTCAGCTTCGATATACTTGTGTAGAGCCACACAATATATCAGAACCAGATGTCACTCGGAGTCTTTGATACTCAGATTAGTGTGCAAGGTATTTGTGAACTCTGATATTGTTTGGTCCTGCTTTTGATGCAGTGTGGTCCATATCATGTACTAGTAATCATAGTTTCCCACAGGGTAATATTTCTCCTTGACCACATCCATAAAAATATCCCAAGTGAGCTCAGCCCCAAATATTCAAGAATACTCTATGGATTTTTTCTCCTAGTAAGCTTCCCACCAATGTTTGACACAGGGGAGAGCATTAAAGAGCGCAAAGGTGATCTTTTCTCTGTCGGAAAAATTGTGAACAAAGAAATAACTTTCTAGAAAATTTAACCATTTTCAAAAGAATCCACATTGATATAATATTCAAATACGGGAATATTACAATTATCTTGTACCTTGAATGAGGTAGAGTCTCCAAACAGACTTCTTGATGAAGATGCGCCTGTTATTGTCGACAATAGTTGAAGGATTTGGGAAAAATTCTCCAACATCTCGTTCCTCTGTTGCGTGAGGGATTCTGCGAGCAACAATTTGATGAGATATTCTGCTCCCTCATTCCTCTTCTCTTCGCCATGGGAGGTCACTTGGGATGCCAAGAAAGGTTATCCTCAAGGGAAACTAGCTCGAGACCCAACTCTGTATATCCCGACCTCGTCGAGGACATGCACAAGAAATGAAAAGGAGTAGCCTACTTTGATACCATTGATCCAGATTATTTTGAGAAAGAAATGAAGGAAGAGATATAACAATGAAATATACAAAGATATTCCAATAAACATAGATACATAATAATGCACATTTTTTATTAATGATTTAAATGTGTAGAAACTGTAAAAATATAGAGTGAATAAACTCGCTAGAGTGGTGGCAGCTTATCTTTGAGAAGAGATGTGACGAATAGACTCATTTGCAGGAACATGATAATTAAAATGAGGCTCCAAATACCTTTTTAACATAAATAAAATCCAAAACCGTAACATCAGAAGATGAAAATCCAAAATATTTGCTGGCCCCGATGGGGGTAGTTGATATGTCAACTTCCTGGGGGTGTAACGTTTGCATACGATCTCCATTTGGGGCGTTCAATACCTCATTGGAAAGGTATATCTGAGAAGTAAAATTTTTTCCATTGGTTTGGGAAAGATAAAAGAGACATCTGCTCCCAAAAAAGTCCCCAAAAATGTTCTTTAGAGCCTCAAAACGGCCCCAGAAGTTTGAGACTTGGAAAACTGTAAAAAACTGCCAATACGGAAAAATGTTCTTTGAGCCAGTGAAATAGGTGGGTGGCCACCGATATCCATTTGCATCAATCCTAACCCCTTAGGAATAAATGGTCCCCATTTCATCAATGCCTCGTGGAAGATTTTGCTGAATTTGAACCTTGGTGAGATGCTTGCCTTGCTGAAGAAGTTGTTTCGCTTAGCTTGTTGAAGGTTGTTATGAACCTATTGCTAGAGGTGTTGGATCCATTCAACTGATCTAGCTGCATGATCTGCCCGAGTGTGGGAGGACTCTATCGATGAATATGTAGCATGAGGAGTATGAAGGGATACATTATATCTTTGCTTGATTGGGTAGTGTGGGGGCATCCTTGTAGGTGAAGCCATAATGTCTTTGTTCTCTTCTACAATCTTGTTGATCTGATTCTACTAGATAGAAGGGTCTTGGGCCAAGGATATAGTGGTTGAAATGTCCTTCTATTCATCTTCTCATTGGATTTTGAAGAGGCAAAACTTTGTAGTTTGATAGATTACTTTACATAACTATTTTGGCAGGACAATAGTCAAAACTACCTTTGGTATTCTATAGAGATGACCCCCTAGAGTAATAATGACACTACAAGGTCGAGACTCATAGGAAGCATGAAAATTCCACATATATTTCTTACTTAATAGAAAATCACATAATTCTAGTGGCGAAACATCACACAGTACCTCATCCTTGAAGGGATTGATGTCGTATGATAGATGACATTGCTGGCTGACACAAAGATCCTATCCCTAGGGGAGCCATCTAATGTTGTATGGTTGCAGGTGTAGTGTTGTTAGAAAATACAACTGCTTGACAACCTCTACTGAGATGAGGTTTTTTTGGCTTCCGTTATCAACAATAAAATGCAACAGGGTCCCCTTCACCCACATTTGTGAATGGAAAAGGCACCCCCCCTCCTCAGAATCCTCTGGTTCTTCTGGTTGGATTATTGTGGTCACGACAATAGAAGTGGATTATGCATCAATGATATGTATAATTTTATTGTTTTATGAATCAGAGTCCAAGTTGAGGCTTGGATCTGTTTCTTTGAGCTCGACTACCAATGACTGTTTTGAGCAACATTCATCGGTGTTGTGCCAAGGGATTTTATGGAATTCACACCACTTTCCAATGTCCTTCTTCATCTTCCCATTGCTCTTATTTTCCTGTGGCTTGGACTGGTTTCTTGAGGTGTATTTTTCTATGATTTAGAGATGCCTTTACCATACTTTGGTTGTTGCGGATTTGCAGAACCAAATCCCCACTTGTTCTGCAATTTAAATGTTTTCTCAATTTAAGTGCTCTGATACCACTTGTAATATACTAGATATAAAAAGTATGCAGAACATAAATAAAATGCTAGAAATGGAAGAATAATAGTAATATAACCAACATAATCTCCACAATAACACATAAATGATATAAGAACAACATCATAAATAACACTTTGATTCAGAAAGCAATGTTCAAGGGCCTCTTCGAGGGGGCAACCACCAATCGAGCAACGCTTTGTTACAATAATCTCCAAGCTAGGGTTTTCATACCCTCGACCCTTATTTATACTAAATATGTCTATCAAGAGAAGCATCTGGAGGAAGATCCTTCTAGATGTGGAAGCTTCTATTAGGTCTTCTTACATCTGCCTTATTCTATTTTATTGAAAGGCCTTATTAATATTGACCTTTATTACATCCAAATATATTTCTCTACCTATGTGTGGGTTAGGACCCTAACAACATATCATTCAGTTCTGTTTGAATTGTTTCTCTCATGATATTCATCATGAGGGTACTATTGAAAACCTTGAGATGTTTTTGTCTAGGAAACTATGCCAAGGCATCCATAAAATTGATTTATTTGTTTAAGTTGATCTATCCTAAAACATAGTGTTTTTGTTTCTTTGTCTGGGCCTATATTACTAGTCTTTAAATATTTAAAGATCAGTATTTGAAGGAAAATTTTCTATGTCTCAAACAACTGAATATTCTAAGGAATGAAAGAAGAAGAGAGGAAACAAAGTTGAAACTGAAATAATGTATCTCTTGATAATATTATTTAACTTTCATACAGAAGAAATAAAATGGAATATGTATCTAAACCAGAATATAGAATGAACATAAAATAATACTTCTTCCTTATTCTCTAGGGGAAATAAATGAAGTACATATCTAATCAATACTCACAATATATCTTAGAAATATGTAACTTTTAAAAAATACCTTTGCAATTTGTGATAGTAGTTATTGTACTGAATTACCACAATCATGGAAGCAGTCACATTCAAGAATAATTTATGAGCATGAAGATAACATCAAGAAATAAGTCACATGAACTGAAACATAGAAGTTTGAATCTCAAAACTTGCAAAATTTTATGAAAGATCTGATCTTTTTCAGGCCAAAAAGCTCCCTCCTACATTGAATTTTGCTTCCTTTTATAATCAGTAGGAATTTGTTTATTTCCTTGGTCCTTTTGAATGTTTTATCTTTTCCTAAAAGAATGCAACATTTTGTATATCTGTCTCTTTAACATTTTTCTTGACAGAGATTTCTTAGGAAAAACAATTGTTTGAAACTGTCTCTTTCCAAGAAATCTCAGTCAAGATCATGTTATTGATCTGAAACAAAATTCCAATCGTAACAAAAATGAGCTATCTTCTATTTTGCATACATATTTGAAACTTCGTTATGACCTTGTAATATCTAATCTTTATAGAATAGATAATCATTTCTAGTATTTTAATTGGCTATGAAACGTGAAGATTCCCTGATGTTTCACTGATGAAGATACATGTGTCACTATCTTAATATGATTAATGATCTTCAATCATTCTATAATATCAATATTCCACGAGTGATATAACCTTTTCATATCATGACTAGATAACTAACTGAAGTTTCTGTAGATGAATAAGACTTTAATTTCTAGAATCTTGGTGAAATTATTATGCATGATGGTGATAAAAACATGATAAATGACATTTGGATGCGAAGTTTACTTTGAAGATGATGATGAGTAGGAATAAGTAGAAAAAATCAAACTGATTGTAAGATTCATGTGTGTAAACTTGACCTTTCACATGTCTTCATCTTGTTGATCTGTAATCCTCACTTATTGTAGCTCGACAGGTTCTTAGCCATCGAATCCAAATCACATTTACTGGATACACGTCATGCTCTTATTTGATTACACATGGTAGGAATTGATTTGGTGGTACCATTGATATAAAGTGATTTTTACTTTCCATTGCGGTCATTGGAGACATGTGTCGATATTTCACTAGGGTTCAGGTATGGTTATGCTAACCATAGGCCCCGGGGGTCGTATTCGATGGTCACACAACATGTCACAACTCATTTAACTTGGGACTTGGGTTAAGTTTTGTAGCCCCCATCCCTTCCGTTAATTGTCAAACATGTGGGGGGGGGGGGCATGATGGATCTTGGACCATCAATTTAGAGTGTCAGGCACATGATTAGATCTGCCAAGAAACATGCACTTTATTAATAAAACAATGTAATATTTTTTTTTAATAAAATTAACTTGTCATTAAAGTTAGTCCCCGAGGTGTAGGAAAGCCCATGATAGAGTGTGCTCTTAAGGCACTCCATGATGTTAAGTCACCAGTTCGAAACCTGTAGGGACAAAAAATCCAACCATGTTAAGGGTTCGTGTGGCTCAGGATGGGTGCAATCCCTGAGTGATTTTGATGGCTTAGATTCCCCTGAGTCATGGTTTCTCAAGCCGCAGGCTAGTCCCGCAAGTCATAGACAAACTAGCAAACAAAAAGAAAAAAAACTTATCATTAAAGTTATAATAAACTTTTAAAAACAACATTTTATTAAACAAAACTAAACACTAATCTAAATATTTAAATAAAAACATAAAATCTAAATAATCAAAATGACACACAGATAGAGAAAAATGAAAATAAATTAAACTTCTAAACTATTTACAATGTTTATTCCAATTTTATTTACCTACTATACATAAACAACTAGAAACTTAAAGAAGACCTAACCATCTAGAATTTTATATCTATTTTTTATGAAAAATTTGGACTGTTACAACATATGGCTCCATTTGGGAATTGTGTTTCCCTGCGAGATACTAAAGAACTGCAAACCATGTGCCTTTATTGGGTTATGGATTCATTCTGAAAGAAACTAATTAAACATACCCAATGGATGTTATTTTCTCTTTTAAAAAAACATCAGAGTAAACCTTTTCTTCTCATTAAGTAATTAATATTTAATTGAAGAAACTTTATCACTACCATTTTAGAATTTAACATGTTTAAATTGAATGTGGCCAGAAAGATAAAAATATTTTTTACTCATTCAAATTTACTATGGAACTGTTGAGGGTAATATAAATCTAAATTTTGGCTAAGGAGTCAAATTTGTAACTAGTGTTTCATAATTCAAGGCTTTTAAGATTTCAAAAGACTTTTAAGGTTAGAATAGATTTGTTTCTAAGGAAACTTTATAGGTGAGTATTGAAATAAAGATACTCATTGGTACTCTTCCTCATCCTCATAGTGTTGCTACACTGCCAGGAAGTGTCCATAGCCTATGCTGTAGTCACCCCGACATCACAGGCCTTTCTTCATTGCCAACAAGCATCCATAGCCTAGGTGAAGATACCTACATTTCCCACTTGAATTTTATTTCACCATCCCTTTCAATTAGTATGACAGTCTTTAGGAGATGGGGGCAATCAATATTCTTTTAACATTTAAGGGATGATGTCTGTTTGTCAAGGATGAGTTTAGAAAAACTTGAGTTATAAAGCATACCCATAAGGTTTTTATTCCCTCATATATAACTCCGTTCTTTCCAAAACATACCATTTTAATAACATACCTTGAGTGAAACAACCGGTTATAATTTTGACACTAAAGCTTACATCTAGAAACAATTACTCAAAACATACCTTTTCAACTTTCATGAGAAATTCAAGATGTTCTCCTTTTTGGTTTTGAAGTAACATGTCAAAATCTTCATTAGTAGTTGAGACATTTTTTTCTATTGAGATTTTAAAATATGAGAACATAAGGATTTATCTATTCAAAGAGAAGAACTATTAAGAAATGTAATATCCCATGATAAATCTGACAAAACAAGTGAAAATGTTAACCTAGGGAAGAATTTTATGATCTTTGTTTGATTGGGTCATGCTTTCAAAAGATAAATGATAATGATGAATTTTCATGAATTCAACCAAAAAATTATTTGGACACATCTATTTTAGAAATCATCTAAGGACTAAAAAGAAACGATACTAACAAAACCAATTATGTACAATAAATGAAAAATGAAAATTTTAGAACTGAATGAAATGTTTTAAGAACCACCCATTCAAAAATAATTCCAACAAATCTCTTTCCAGATTTTAGAGGGAAAATGAGTTGTTTCCTTCAACTACAACAATTTTGTAAGTTCCAAGCCATAGATGATCAAACTTTCCATGTTTTCCAGGATCCTCTCTTTTGCTGTCCCATATTAGTACTAGGTCACCAGGGATAAAGTTTCTTTGTTTTGATCTTCTGTCAAATATGGATTTCATATTATCTTGTTACTCCTGAAATTTTTCATTAGCTTGCTCTCTAGTTTGCTGCACTTTGATTAGCTAATTCATTCTTCTTGTTAGATCATTTGGTTCTTCTTGAATTTCTTGCAACAATTTCATTACATGCAAAGAAAGATTAACATGAAGTACAACATCAATGCCATAAATAAATTGGAAATGAGACATACATGTAGATGTTTTAGTGCTGATTCTGTTATCCCAAAGTGCAAATTTCAAGTGAGAGTGCCAAGCTTTTTTTTATTTTCAGTCAACATTTTCTTAATGATCCTCATTAAACTCTTATTTGATGATTTTTCCAATTCATTACCCTGAGGATAACATGTAGTTGAATGCCCAAGAATGGTGTTGTATTTTTGACAAAAATATATCATTGCAAGAGACTTAAATTCCTCAGCATTATCAGTTATGATTTACCTAGGGCATCAAAACCTAGCTAGAATATTTTCTTCAAGGAATTTAATCACAAATTCATTAGTGGAAAATCTAGCAGGAATTGTTTCTACCCACTTAGAAAAGTAATATGTTGTAGTTAAGATCCACTTGTGTTGTGCACTAGAAGAAGGATGAATCTCACCTATGAATTCTAAGCCCCATTGTTGGAAAGGAGCTTCAACTTTTATTGGAACTAATGGAAAGGAAGGAAGTTTTTGTTTACTTGCAAAGATATGACATTCTCTACAAGATCTAACCTTTTCATTCACTTCTATAGATAACTTTTTCCAATAATAACCAACTCTCAAGATTGTATATGCTGTAGCTCTCCAAGCATGGTGTCCTCCACATATTCCTTTTTGAAATTCATCTATGATTCCTTTAGTCACTTCTTCGAAAATGAAATTTAACAAGATTCCCAAAGGGTCTTTCCAGTAAATCTCTTCATCTATTATGCAATACTTGATTGGTTGATGTTTGAGTGACCTAGATTTAGCTTGACTAAAATCAGGTGGACATTCAAGAGTTTGTAAGTAGAACACAATGCCTTTGTAATAAGGAGATGAAGAAAAAATATCCTGGAACTTTATTATGGGTTACTGCAAGTCTGCTTCCTCAAATTTTGCTGAGGGATGTTCTACTATTTCTAAAATTTGATTTATCCCAAAGACTCTGCAATTTGATTCAACCAAAAGCTTTGATAAACCTTGACCTTTAATTATCTTTGTTGGCGTTATTTCAAGGTCATACTCTTGAATTTTGGATATCCATTTGCCTCTTTTCCCATCCGTATCAGGCTGATTAAGGGCTTCTTTCATTGTGCTGCTAGGAACATATTCAATTATCTTAGAATGAAGAACATAAACTCTAAAATACTTAAGGGATTTAACCAATGCATAAGCTTGTTTTTCGATAATAATGTATTTGATATCCGAGTCTCTCAAACTTTTTCTAAAAAATGCAATTGGTTGTTGTTTATTTTCCTCATTTATTTGTAGAAGAGTTGCATGAATAATGTTATCAGAGGCAAAAGAAAAGACAATAAATTCTTTGGAATAATATGGGTTTATTAGTATTGTTGCTTCTCCCAAAGATTTCTTGATCTGATCAAATGCATATCTAGCCTCTGAAGAGAATTTAACATCACTATCCTTTTTAAGCATATCAGTTTACCACTTCATCAAAATTGGGAATGAATCTTCTCAAAAAATTATTTTTCCCAAGGAAGGATTGAATTTATTTCTTTTTTCTTGGTAGGCTGATAAACTTAATTGCTTCAACATGTTGAGGATAAATTTTTACTCCTTCCTTTGAGACAATGTGTCCAAGTAAATTTCCCTCCTGCATAGGTAAATGATATTTCTTAGGATTCAATGAAAAACCATATTTTTTATGTTTAACAAAAGTTTTCCTAAGATGTTTTAAATGATCATCATCTGATTTGGAAAAAACTGTTAAATCAACTAAATAAATAACAATAATTTTTTCCTTTTCCCCAACAAATTATGTGTCCATAACTCTCTAAAATGTTTCTCCTGCATTCATCAGACCGAAGGGAATATTGTAATACATAAAGGTCCCCCATGGTGTGGTAAATGAAGTAATCTCCTTGTCTTTCTCATGCAGAAAAATCTGGTTATAGCCTCAAAAACCATCAATAATAGAGATTCTATTAGCTCCCACTACCTTTTGCAATACATGATCCATTTTGGGAAGAGGATAGTTATCTTTTAAAGAGGATTTATTGAGATTCCTGAAATCAACACAAGGTCTTATTTCTCCATTCTTTTTTCTAACAAGAATTAAATTTGCAACCTAGGAAGAATATCTAAGAGGAACTATGATTTTTGCATCTAATAATTTTTTAAGTTCATTTTCAATCACTGGGAGAGGATAGGATTTGTCTGTATTAATTTTTGTCTGAATGGTTTAGATCCTACCTTCAATGGAATTTTGTGTTGAATGATGCTGGTATCATAAGTCTTCAGATCCTCATATGACCATGAAAATACTTCAATAAATTCTTTAAACAGATCAACATACCTGATTTTATGATCAACATCCAAAAGTTTTGAAAGATTGCTATTTTTTTTTTTTCTTGTTTGGTTACGATGTTGCAATATTATACTTCTTATATTTGATTATGAACAATATGTTTAACAACAACATCATATTGATCAAATAGCTTCTCCAAAGGAACTAGTCCCTTTGGAATTTCATTGTTTCTTAATACCATCATTTTATGATTAACAATATATCTTGTAACTTAGGATCATAATGAATATCAGAATTAATTTGTTCACTATATTTGTCACCTTCTTGATCAATATGGGTTGCAAAAAATTCATCAACCATTTCCAAAAAAATCTTAATTTGTTGATAATCTTCGAATAATTGCCAGTGTATGACATTGTTAGGAATTGAAGGCCTGTATTTCATTTCCACTTAATATTTTAGATTTGGAACCTCAAAAGGCCTGAAAGTACTTTCTTCTACTACTAAGGAATCAACTTGTTGATTTTCATGTCTGGGAATTGCATGGATATTGAATGTTAAGAAAAGTTTTTCAAAGTCCCAAGCAAATTTTTTGTAGTATCTCATTCTAAGATGTTTTTCTTGATAAAACTTCCTTATTTGTTTAACAATAAATTTTGCATCACCATAGACAATGAGATTCACAATTTTCATTCTCCTAACAACTTCTAAACCCAACACTAGAGCCTCATATTCACATAAATTATTTTTGGAATTTGTTTCAAACTGTAGTCTAAAAGTAAATTGAAAGAGTTTTCCAGCAGGTGAAATCAGAAGTATACCTACCCCAATGCCATCCCACGAGGAATCTCCATCAAATTACATTTTCCACATTCACTCTTCAGGCTCATTATTTTCACACAAAGAAATATTTACATTTTCTGAACAAAGTTCTGGTTCATCATTTACAAATAAAATGAAATAACCCAAGTCTTGATCTTTTGAATATACATGATAATTATTAGGGTGATTTGGATCACTGACAGTGTAAGCAAGTTTGGTTTCCTTGTAAATTCTCCTAGTATCTCCACCAAAAAATGGAATTGTGGAATATGTCATGTCCATTTGTAACGGGCCACCTAATTTGATTTCCTAAGATATGGATAAAAGCACTCTATAGTTTACATGCACATTTTCCACGACTATATCCATTTAAACACTTTTTACAGGTATTTGGGATAAATGAATTACAATATCTTTGATCATCCCTAAACATCTAACTTTTCTCGCATCAAAAGAATACAAGTCATGATATGGTTTTGTGATTTGTAAACCTAGCTTCTCTATAACTATTTTTGGCATTAAATTAAGAGAAGCACCTGAATATAGCATGCAATTGTGTAAAAGATGTTCATGAGTTGTTAAGGAAATATAAAATGGTGCCACTACTTCTCCTCTTTCCTCAATATGAGGACCAAACATTACAGTGGTCCTTTCATATTATAGATTTATTGTGTCAGGTTGGGTTGTTGCAATAGAAAAATCAATTGTTTTCATCACTTGTTTCCTATAAACATGATTTTTTGAAATTTCTAACAAAGGGATAGGAATTTTGATCTTATTTAGGTCTTTTTCTAGGTTGAAAGAACTACTTACCTTCTCTGTTTCTTTATGTTACGTATCTTTTTTCTTTGTAGCCTATTGATCATATTTTTTTTTTGAAACTATGATTTCTTTCTCCATATATTTATTGAGTATTTTATTTGGATGACCTTGGTTATTTTTTTTAGTTTTATTTACATTTGTTCTTGGCCTAAGGTCATATTTTTTTTACAAATTTAAGTTTGTAAAGCATCTGCGAAAACCCTATATTGAGATGATGATAAATAATTTGGACTATTGTTATCATCTTCATTAAAGTATGAGATGAAGCTCAAGGATTTCTCATATTCATCCTAGGTCACATACACGTCAGAAAGGTCATCTTCCATCATATGCATTTTCTCATCTACATCTTCAAATTCTTCATCAATCAGGTTATCAACCAAATTTTCATTTTTTATAGGACCTTGTATTGGTTGATCTTCATTTCTCCTTTATCCTTATAAAACTTGGGGAAGGTTGAAAGGTATTCTAAAATTATTTTGATTTCTATTGTCAGGCCTTCTCCCCTCAGTCTCCATCCTAGCTAGTTTGTTTGATAAATCTTTAATGTTTCTAGATATTTAATCAATTTTATCCTCTTGATTTTTATTTGTTCCAGATGTACCGACTTGATATTTTTTTTTTCTTCTCTAACGATCTCCCGAGTCATTTCTAATTATAGCCTTACTTGATGCAATCATATTATATTCAATCTCTACCTCATCATCTTGCATATCAATTAAGGTAATGGATCTTCTTTCTCTAAGTAACAAGGCGAAATCTAGGTCAAAGGAACCAACAAATGTAACTTTTTCAGTTGGTTGTGATGGTTTTACATATTCATAGATACTATTATAAAGTTTGCTTAATATTTTAATGAAGTATGGAATAGATTCATTATGTTTCTTTTTAAGATTCCCAAATTCAGTCAAGAAATATAAATGATCCTTCTTTTCTCCCCATTTCCTAAGAAAATCTTATTCTAGTGCATCCCATGAGTCAATGGAGTTTGGAGGTAACCCCTTGCACTATGTCCTCACCTCACCTTCAAATGTTTGAAAAAATATACTCATATACACATCTTCGTGCTCAAGACCTTGATTATCTATGAAATAATCAAAGGCTCATAAATTTTCTAGGGCTTTAATCACATCTTCCCCATTACATTTAGGCAAGAACTTCAAATAATTGTCAGGAAAATTGTGTAAATTCCCTGGAAGGTTTAAATGGACATATCTAGCAGTTGCCTTGTTGAATACTCTTGGTGGGAGTGGTGGAGGGGGTGGTTGCTGTTGAAGGATATTTCATGCCATTACTAAATGTTGAATTAAAAATTGTGAATTTTCAGAAGTGAGAGGATTGAAAAATACTTTAAACTCTTCTTCTTCTAAATAATGTTTTGGAAAATAAGTTTTTGGAATTTCTAAATCTTCCTCTTTAGGTGATAAGAAAGGAAATCTAGAGGACACTACAGGAGAATTTTGAGGGGATTCTCTTAAGGAGATATGTTGGGAATATTCTAGAGATTCCTTTGGAGAATACTCAGTGGAATGTATCTGAGAGATGACAGTTGAATCGAGGGAGAATTCAATGTAATTTTCAGGGAAGAATTCAATAGAATCAACTGTACAAATTGTTAAAGTATTTTTTGGAGAACTAGGAAGGGATTCTTTGGGAGAAGATGGAAGAGACAACTTGGGAGAAGTTGTAAAAAAATATTTTGAAGAGTCTTTTGAAACAATAAGAGATTTACTTTTTGCTTGAGGATTTGTATAAGAAGATGGTTTAGCAACAAAAGGAATAGTAGAAGGTGTTATAGGTCTTTTCCTAGGATTTATCTTAGACAATATTTTCTCTGGATCTGCTACTGGTGTAGTTTTATTTGGATCTGGGTTATCCCTAGTGTTATTCTTTCCTGATGCCAGGATTGAAAATGTGGAGTTACCAGGTGAAATATTTTATCCTTCCTAAATCTTGTTCACCAACAAGGTAGGTTTTATTGTCATTCTACCTAGGGAAAAGGAAAATTTCTTTAATTCAACTCCTTGACAATGGTGCCAAAAGAATGTTGTAACCCTTGATATGTTTCTAGCTAGAAAACTATGCCAAGGTATCCATCAAATTGATTTTTTTTTTTTAAGTTGATCTTTCTTAAAACATAGTGTTTTTGTTTTTTTGTTTGGGCTTGTATTACTAGTCTTTACATATTTAAAGATCTAGATTTGAAGATAAATTTTCTATGTTTTAGACAATTGAATATTCTAAGGAATGCAAGAAGAAGAGAGGAAACCAAAGCTGAAAGTGAAATAATGTATCTCTTGACAAATATTACTTAACTTTCAAACACAATAAATAATAATGGAATATGTATCTAAACCATAACATAAAATGAACATAAAAGAATAATTCTTTCTTATTCACTAGGTGAAATAAATGAAGTACATGTATGATCAAAACTCACAATATATCTTAGAATTATGTAACTTTTAAAAAATACCTTTGCAATTTGTGATAGTAGTTGTTGTACTAAATTACCATATTCATGGCAGTAGATAGATTCAAGAAGAATTTAGGAGCATGAAGATAACATCAAGAAAATAATTCACATGAACTGAAACATAGAAGTTTGAATCTCAAAACTTGCAGAATTTATGAAATATATGATCCTTTTCGGGCCAAAAATATCCCTCCTACATTGAATTTTGCTTCCTTTTATAATCAATAGGAATCTATTTAATTCCTTGGTCCTTCTGAATGTTTTATCTTTTCCTAAAAGAATGCAACATTTGTATACATGTTTCTTAAACATTTTTCTTGACAAAGATTTCTTAGGAAAAAAAATGTTTGAAACTATCTCTTCCCAAGAAATCTTAGTCAAGATCATGCTATCGATCAGAAACAAAATTCCAATTGTAATAGAAACGGGCTATATTATCTTTTTCATACATATTTGAAACTTCGCTATGACCTACTCATATATGATATTTATATAATAGATAACCATTTCTCATAATTAATAATTATTCGTTCAATATTTTAATTGGCTATGGAATGCGGATATTCCTTGATGTGTCACGGATGAAGATAAATGTGTCACTATCTTAATATGATTAATGATCTTCAATGATTCTATAATCTCAATCTTCCATGAGTGATATAACCTTCGTATATTAGGACTGGATAACTAACTGAAGTTTCTGTAGATGACTAAGACTTTAACTGCTAGAATATTGGTGAAATTCTTATGCATGATTGTAATAAAAATGTGATAACTGGCATTTTTTTGTGAAATGTACTTTGAATATGAAGACGAGTAGGAATAAGTAACAAAAATAAAACTGATTGTATGCTTCGTGTGTGTAGACTTGACCTTTCACATGTCTTCATCTTGCTGATATGTAATCATCACTTATTGTAGCTCAGAAGGTTATTAGCCATCAAATCCAAATCACATTTATGTTGAACACACCGACCACACTGAGAGGGGGGGGGG
>ML818984.1:205229-218239 GCA_009831015.1 Picea engelmannii | reverse complement strand
AGGTAGGAAGAGTTCAAAGATTTGAGCTCTCTGTGGGAAGGATAGTTTCTCGTAGAGCTCAATCAGGATTTCAATGGAGAATGGGGAGGCATAATTAGTTCTAAGTATTTGTAGCATTTGATTTATTGTTTCAGAGGTGATGGTGAACAAAGTTTTATCAAATGAAGACATAGTGGCCCTTTGGCCGGGAAGGTAGTGAGCTTGACACTTCAGGGTGAACTCGGGGAAATGGTATGTCTAGGGAAAATGGTACAGTGGGAGATTGGATTCCCAGAGTCCAATATCGCCACTCTGGTCCAGGAAAACATCTTTGATCCATAAGTGTAATTCAAAGAATTCAAATTCACACTTCGGCTCTGCAATTAGATAGTATTTATCGACCAGGGGCACCTAATCCAGGTCGATGGTAGGAGGAAGGAAAGGATTTTCCTCTGTTTCAGAGGATTTATATTTGGGTGCCATATCAAATGAATATCTGCAAGAGAAAATGACGTTGTCTATATTTACCAGGTTTTAATGGTTCTTGTTGACTGTGATCTTAATGGCGGTTGTCGCGAGAATGGAAAATGGTGGTGTCGACTACGTCTGGATCGATGAACAATGCAGGAATAGTGAAAGAATAGATTTAAATGGTGGAATGAGGTGTCCGTTATGGAGCAGATGGTGAGTTGGATGGGTAACGGTCATGGGGAAGGGAATTGATTGGCCAATGGATGGATGGAGATGACGTGGAGGATATTGAATGACTAATGGGTGGATAGGATGTGACATGTAGGAAGGGTAGTGGAGTGTGGTGGCAGAGTGTGTTGGTGGTATTGATGAGAGGTTTGGTGGTATATCGGAAGGGGGGGGGTAGGCGGTAAGCGATAATGAGTGAGGGGGGTTTGAGTTAACATGGTGTTGACATGTTATGAGGGGCCCACGCTGGGAAAACCACCAAATCGGACCTCCCCCACCATTAAAGGCATAAATGTTGGGGGTGTCTGATATTCACTGTTGACCATAGATCTAAGCACGCTTTGATCGTCCACTAAGATTAGTGCGCCTTTTAATCACAAAGTGCCAAACTTGTCAAATCACCACATAACTTAGGATAAAAATATTTTGTGGGTAGCGTTAGCTCCCCTTTCTTTGTTTTGTCACCAAGGGGTAAAAAACACATCATTTTAACTCAAATCAAAGGCATTTAATCAACCTTTCATCAATTCTATTGAGATAAAACATGCTAATCCTATACCCCAATCTAATTACCTAGAAAATTGACCCAACTTAAATTGTTGGATCAATAATTACTCTAACCTAAGACATTTTACCAAGCTTAGATTGTTTGGCCAAACTTATTCACTAACCTATCTAATTTGGCTAAGATTAAACGATTTAGCCAAATTTATTCACTATCGTATCTGCATAAATTTAAATAGTTTGATCATGGTTAGACAGTATGGATCAAACCAATTTTACTTCATGGGGTTTTATCATTGTTTTCTTTTATATTTTTATACCCTCTTTTGAATTTTTTATATTTTTTATTCTTTTCTTTTCTTTTTCTCTTTCTTTTTCTTTTCTTTTGTAAATCATTTGGAGAATAAAATATTATTTACAATACAATGAAAATAGAGGAAGAGATTAGAATCACTGGGTGATCCTATGAAATATAGGTATATAACAGTGGCTCCACTTGGGGATGGTGCTCTCCTTGTGAGGTGCCAAGAACCTACTACCTGTTGCTTTGAATCTCCTTCCTCGATGATTTTTTTGCATCCTGATTTTCTTTATTCTGATTGTAAATTTGGTGATCCATATCAGTGGCTTAGGGCCTTCTCTTCGGTATTCAACCATGTGATAAAAATCACATCATACATGACATAAAAGTAAAATTAAAAGTGGTTTGTACAATGAGATGAGTGACTAAGATCTTCATTCTGGTGGAACATAATGTTTGAATATCCTGCCATTTATAGGTCCTCCCGGCAGATCTACTCCATCACTATCCTTGAGTAAGAATGCATTGTTTCCTCTATATGCCTGGATGATCAAAGGGCCTTTCCAAAAATTGTAGAACTTTCCATTCTTTCCCTTGTCCTCATTTCTTGAATCCCATTTTAGTACGATATAACCCAATTTGAAATCATCCTCGGTTCTTCTGTCATGAATTTTCTTGATTCTCTCTTGAATTACCTGGGTCTGGTTATACACCTCCTCTCTGGATTGTTGAAGTTGGATCATACAATAGATCCTCCTTTGAATGTCATTACGGTATACCTGTACTTCTTGCAACAACTTCATAACAGGAACACCCAAATAGGTGGGGAAAACAACATCAATTCCATCTACCAACTGATATGGGGACATACCAATTGATCTTTTTGTGGTCAGCCTGTCAGCCCAAAGTGCATGAACCAACTTGTTGTGCCAATATTTCTTGTTTTCCTGTAACATATTCTTGATGATATTTACCAAAATTTTATTAGAGGACTCTACCAATCCATTACCCTGAGGGTAATAGGTTGTAGAGTTCCCTAAAGTGATATGATACTTATCGCAAAATTCTATCATATTTTTTTATTTGAAAGTTGTTGCATTATCAATGATAATCTTCCTGGGGCATCCAAAACGAGAGAGAATGTTATTTTCCAAGAATTTTATAATCATAGCATTTGTGGCTTGCATGGAAGGTACAACCTCAATCCACTTTGTGAAGTAGTCTATAGCTGTGAGGATCCACTTATGATGGCCTGATGAGGGTGGGTGAATCTCGCCAATAAAGTCCAAACCCCATTGTTGGAATGGAGCTTCAACCAAAATATGTTTCAAGGGTAAAGGCAAAAGTTTCATTTTTCCTTCAAATACCTGGCACTTGTGACAGAAGGTTACCTTTTTATGGACATATACAAAAAAGGTGGGCCAGTAAAAACCAACTCTAAGGATCTTGTTAGTAGTAGCCCTCCAATTTAAATGCCCACCATAATATCCTTCATGGAAATCCTGCAATTCTTTGTCAACTTCATCTTTCAATAAACAATTAAGTAAAATTACTCCAGCATATTTCCAGTAAATAACTCCATTCAGAATGCAATATTTCAAATCTTTAAGTTTTAAGATTCTAGCTTTAGTCTTTGTCAGACCAAGAGGAGCTTGTAAATTATGCAAGACAAATATAAGGTCTGCGTACCATGGATAATTTGAGAATACCTCTTTGACATGTGGAGTCGCCTGCACTCTCTGTTCATCAACTACAACTAAAAAGTTTATATCTAAAGAATGAAAATTTGATTCAACCATCAGTTTGTCCAAACCTTGACCCTTGATGAGTTTGGACGGTTTGATTTCTATATCATATTCAAGGATCACAACAATCCATTTCCCTCTTCTACCATCTGGGTTATCCTGAGTCAGAATATCTTTCACCATTGCATTAGGAACATAAGCAATGGCATGTGAATGGAGAATGTAAAATCTAAAATCTTTAATTGATTTACCAAGGCAAAAGCCTGTTTCTCCATTATGTTGTAGTTCAATGCAACATCTCTCAATGACTTTCTGAAAAATGCTATAGGTTGTTCATGGCCTTCACTTTTTTTCTGCAAAAGTACCGTTGCAATGGTGTGTTCAGAAGAAAAAAAGAATAAGTAGAATTATTTAGTCTAGTCAGGATTGATTAATACAGGAGCTTGTGTCAATGCCTATTTTACTTGATCGAAGGACTGCTTAGCTTCTATGTTCCACTTTATTTTTGTATCTTTTTAAAGCATATTTGTAATGTTTTTGAGGAGTACTGCCAAATTGGGTATGAATCTTCTTAGAAAATTTATTTTTCCTATGAAGGATTGCAATTCCTTAATGTTTCTAGGATGGTCTAACTTCTGGATGGCCACAATTCTGCTGGGGTCTATCTTGATTCCATCTTTAGAGATAATATGCCCTAGCAGTTTTCCCTCTTCTAAACAAAAAAGAGTTTTCTTGGGATTTAATGAGATCCCAAACTTTCTGCACTTTTCGAAAACTCGTTTGAGGTGTTGTAAATGTTCCTCATATGATTTTGAATAGACAATAACATCATCCAATTATATGACTATAAATCTCCCAAGCTCATCCACAAAGGAAATCTCCATTTCTCTCTGGATTGTGGCACCAACATTCATTAAACCAAAGGGAATTTTCACATATATGAAAGTTCCCCAAGGTGTAATGAAAGTTGTTTTCTCTTGGTCATCAGGAAGGACAAGGACTTGGTTATAGCCATAAAAACCATCTAGCAAAGAGATCCTACTGGCTCCAACTACCTTTTGTAGGGTATGATCCATCTTAAGCAGAGGATAGTTGTCTTTAAGTGAAACCTTGTTGAGGTTTATGAAATCAATGCAGAGCCTGATTTCTTCAGTCTTCTTTCTAGTAGGAACCAGATTGGAAACCCATTTTGAAAATCTCAAGGGGACTATTATTTTGGCATCTTACATTTTCTTTATCTCTTTTTCTATCATAGGCATTAACTTTGGATTGATTCTC
Source organism: Picea engelmannii (assembly GCA_009831015.1). Taxonomy (NCBI): domain Eukaryota; kingdom Viridiplantae; phylum Streptophyta; class Pinopsida; order Pinales; family Pinaceae; genus Picea; species Picea engelmannii. The sequence continues at coordinate 213,733 of ML818984.1, read as the reverse complement.
CTAAGTTTCTGCTTGAAAGGATTATGCTCTTATTTTATTGGGATTTTGTGTTGTATGATACCAGTCTCATAAGACTTTAAATCCTCATAGCTCCAAGCAAAGACATATACAAATTCCTTGAATAGTTCAATATATTTTTGTTTTTTCTCAGAGGGTAAAGATTTAGATAGTTTAATCATTTTGGGTTTTTCATCTGTTCCTATATTAAATTCCTTAGCCTCTTTTCTAGTAGGTTCAATTTTTGGCTTTTTTTCTATGTCATCGAAATCAAACAATTATTCTAAAGGAACCAACCCTCTAGGTAAAACATTATTCTTCAATTTCAAAATATCTGAGTCTTCATCTTTTTAATTTATTTCTTCTTATTCTAATTTATTTACACTATTACCTTCTGAATCTAGGTTATTTACACTATCATCATCACTATCAACATCGATATTTGCACACTCGAATTCATTTTTAGACTGCAAGAAATCATCAATTTGTTCATCATTACCAAATAATTTCCAGTACTTGATATTATCCGGGACAATAGGCATGCATTTCACCTCCACTGTGTATTGACGATTTGGATGGAAAGGTATTTTACAAGTGGTTGCCGATGTAGCCAATCCATCTGCAAGTATGTTTTGGCCTCTGGGAATTACCTGCAAGTCAATTTCAGTGAAACATTGTAGAAAATCCAAAACAACATTTATATAAGCTCTGAGTCTAGGATGTTTGGAAGAATACGCACCTTTGATTTGCTTAATGATAAGTTCAGAATCACCCCTTACCATAATCCTTTTGGCCCCAAGTTTCTTCAACAACTTCAGGCCAAGCATCGATGCTTCATACTAAGATATGTTATTGGTGCACTGGAAATTTAATTTATAAGAGTGGGTTTCTGAATACCTTTCTTTATGATTATGCACCCACAATCCATCTCCAACTCCTTCTTTGTTGACCGCTCCATTGAAATCCATACTCCAGAAAGTTTCTACTGGTTCATTAGTTTCTGTTGTCACCGTTTTACTTTCCTTAGGGGTTGCTTTGATTTCCTCCAAGCCAGATGCATCATCTTCGAATTGTGCAATTTGACTATCTAAGTCACCATCATTATATAAAATGAAGGAGTCCAGGTCAGAATGAACAGAGTACAAAGGATAGTTATGAGGTTTCTCTTGACTGTTGACCATGTATTTCATCAGAGTCTCTCTGTACAATCTTCTTTGTTGACCAAATACATGAATGGTGGCATAAGTCATATCTAACTGTAAAGTACCCTTTAACTTGGGCGCACCCCATGATTGAGATAATATCATACCATATTTAAGAGGAATCTATGCAACTACAATATCCATCACCATGCTTTTAGCTGGGATTTGTGCCAAGGTAATACACAAGTCTTTGATTAGACCTATTCATTTAACTTTGCTAGAGTCAAAGGAGTATAAGTACTTGTAAGGCCTTGTGATATCAAGCCTCGATTTCTCCATTACAACCTTGGGCATAAGATTGTGAAAAGCACTAGAATCCAGCATGGTGTTGTGTAAAGTCTTTTCATGAATATTCAGACTGATGTAAAAAGGAGGAACATAACCATTGTCAGTTTGTCCCTCAACCTCAAGACCAAACAATAGCTCAGGTTGATCATCAACAAAATTCACAGTGTCTGTGCCTACTTCTGGTTCTATGTTTAATGATTTGATCACTTGTGATCTGTAAGAATTTTTGTTCATCAGTTCTGTTAGAGGAATAGGAAATTTTAGTTTGGCCAATTCACTTCCAAGCTGAAAGTGGTAGCATTTCTGTTTTGGCTCTAAAGTTCTGATTTATCATACATGTTTTTCTATGCAGTAGTACTGGGCTGAATTCTAGATGCAATCTTAGTTTGAGATATCCTTGGTGAAGATTCAGGAGTTCTTTTTGCAGTAATTTCTGAATTTTTCTTTTCAGGAACTTTCTTAGGAGTAGTATCTGAGGTTTTTTTAGCTTCAACAACTTTCTTATTTTCAACATCTTTCTTAGTTGGGTTGTTGTTATATTTATTGCTTCTCAAGTTGTATTGTCTGTGGACTTCCATTATTTCATTCTGGAAGGATTGATGTTCAACATCTTCCTCATTTACTTCTATTTGTGAAAGGAGAAACAAGTATTTTTCTTCTTGAGTAAGAAAAATGGAATCGTTATCGTTAACCCCCATAAGGTTTATGTGAATGTCGTCCAACTCCTCAATTATCTCTTCCCCTTCATCAACATAGTTTTCTTGAAGAGGTGGCCTAATCTGTTGATCATGACCTCTTTGTTCCCTTTGGTCTCTGGGCTCTCTCTGTCTGATCTGGGGAGGGTTTTTTCTAAAATTTGGATTTTGAATCTGAGGAGCTTGTTGATTCTCTCTAGGAGGGTTTATATCTTTGATTTCTAGTCCTTCCATTAATCTTCCCACAGTTCTAACCAAAGAATCAATTCTAGCATCTGAAGTAGAGGTGGAAGGTTCTTCTTTAATTGTAACTCTCCTTTCATTTCTTTGTCTAGCTCTCCTAGCCATCATATTTTCTTCAACACTTACAACACTCTTTTGCATATCTTCAAGGATGGCATAATTTCTTTCTCTCAGTTGGTAGGACATATCAGCATCGAAACCATCAGGGAAATTTATTAAGTCCAAGCCTTGAGGAGGTTTGATATCAACAGGAGTTTTATTATAGATGTTGTTAAAATGAATGCAATAGTATTGTACCATTTCCCCTTGATTTATTTTGATATTTTCATATTCTGATAAGATTTGGAGAGGGTTTTTCTTTACCTCCCATCTGTAGAGAAAGGTTTGGTGGAAAGAAACAATATCAACAATGCTAGCAGGACGTAATGCTTTAAACCATTTTTTGACCTCGCTAGTTAAACTTTATGCACAAAGTCTCATCTGGACATCTGCCTCATCAACTTCCTACAAATCGAAGAAATCATTCATTTTATCCACATGTTGTTGTGCATTAAGTTCTCCAGTACCATCAAACTGAGGAAGTCTGGTTTGATAGTCCTATGGCATGTTATGTAAAGGAGCATCCAGTACCAAGGGAGCATATCTTGTTGCCATGATTAGTGGAGGAGGTTGAATGACAACTTGTGTGATTGGTGGGGAAGTGACATAATATGTGGAAGATGTAGGGATGAGGGGTATAGACTGAGTTACTTCAGGATTGACAGAAGCTACAACAATAGAAATGGCAGAAAGTTCTACAGACTGTTGAAAATGGGCTTTATACAAATCTTGATCAATATTAGATGCTAGATGTTGTAGTTTCTCAAATTCTTGAAGTATTTTTTGATCGAAATATGTTCTAGGAAAGAGTCTCTCAGGGGTTTTAGGTTGGAGAAAGGTTTTATCTAGTACTATCTCATCCACAAAGCTATCAGATTTGGTTCTCAAAAGAATGTGTTCAAAAGGTAGGTCAAACTCAATATCCTAGATTGTGAAAAGCTTCTCTGGAAGAGAATTTTCCCTAAGAAGAGGACTGCTACTCCCTTGATCTTCTACTGTGTTTCTTTTTCTGATTTAGATTATATACTATTGTTACAGGTTCTAGATCAAGATGTGATCCAGTCTGAATTCTTTTTGGAGCTAGAACTTTAAACTTTAAGAAATCTAAATTAATATATACAAATTTCAACAACCTCTGAACATTTATCTCTTGAAAATTAGATATTCAATTGTTCAGAAATAAAGTTTTCTTTATCTAGGGAAAATAATTCGTAAGGATGGAAAATTTGTTCATTCGCCAGTATGGTCACCACTATGTTAGCACTCTGTAATTCCCAGAGTTTGTTAAGGGAAGAAGAAATTAACAGAGGTAACTTACCAAAACCACTTTCGAAATTGGGATCTAGCATTGCCAGTTTCAGAGAGGGATCTCTCTGTAGGATTTAGATTTTTTTGAGTTTTAGATATTAGGCTAGTTAAAATAATCTGAGTTTGTTGTTTTTTTTATAAAGATTGGCTAAAGTATTTGCATTAAACATCCATTGGGCTATGGGCTCTTTATTAAAGATTAAGATTAGATATAGTTTTTATAAGATTTATTCATAGGGAAAGATAGTGAGAATGTTGGATCTATTAGAATTAAATGTGGTGGAAAGATAGAACATGTGAGAGATTCAACCAAGCAAAGAAGAAGTTAATAATTTCTTTACTTACTATTAGATGAATAACATGCAGATCGCTAAAGACCAGAAACATAGTGCACGAGACAAATTTTGTTCATTAACTTCCTTTAAACGATTAGAAACAGAAAACAAAAATGACTACAGAGTAAGATAAACATTAAAAGAGCAAGATATACATCACCAACATCCAAACACAAGAATCCTGTGAATCAATATTTTTATTACTGGTAGATCTTCTAAAAAATATTACAAATATAGCTTCTTGGGCGCAAAAATCAACCCTCAATACTTCAAAGTGAGAAGTATTTATACAACAATTACATCTGATCATGTCATTAATGACTAGGATATGGTGGAGGAAAAATCTAACTAAATAGATTACAAATTACAAAATAATAGGACTGTTGATGATCTATTTGAATCCTTGGTGCTGATTCTGAGGAAAATAGTTGTTGATTCATCACTTTGACTTAATTTTCCCTCATGATGACTCAGATGTCCACATCACCTCTACTTGAGTAAAGCACATAGGTCTTCCCATCTCTTTTGACTAGGGATGGAAAACTTTGGTAACCTTCTATATGTTTCATCCATCTCAGTGTACCTGGAAAAGGTAGGATTTGTGATGAAGATGTATTTTATCTCATGTTGGATGCTCAGGTCCAACTGTAAGGTTTATAAGAAATCCTTGCCAGTAATGCTCCCTTGTATGCCTGCAAATTTAGAACCATATTTAGCTACTGCTAGGATGTTCTTCTTGTATTCATACAGAGTGATGAGCCTATCATTGATCACTAATAAACTTGGAAGTCCCTTCTTGTGCAGTGAATCAACCTTACTAAAAAATATATGCACCCCAATGTCCATGGTCTGGGCTTTCTCCTCTAATTGTAGCATCAATCCATTCTTGTTCAAAACTTTCTTGACCTCAAGCATAGTTTTTGTACTATCCTCAATTTCCAAATCCTCCAACTCTTCTTTGGTCTTAGAATTTAAGAACCTGATGATTTCAATGGCCTCTGTGGGCCCCTCTCCCAATTCTCTCCTTATCTTGTCAATGTCTTGTCTGGCTCTCTACACCAATTCATGTTGTTCAAACACAATTTGTATGAGTGGCCAAATCTCTATCATTGACTTGTTGATGTTCATCCATATGTTTTCCTTGGCTTCTAACATTTTTTTGGCCATGACTGTCTCCTTCTGCAACTTTTGTATTTCCCAAGTGAGTCTCTATGACTTGTGCATCTCTGTGTTGTAACTTGACTGGAACATGGATTTCAGTTTCTGGAGGTTATTAATCTCTTCTTGAAATTTTTTAATCTCTTCTCCTTGCAAGGTCATATCCTCCATTGAATTCACCAATTTCTCAGAAGAATCTGAAGCTGTCACTAGGAAGAATGAAGGAATTTATGTTGTTGTGGCTACTACTGTACTGACTCTTGTGAGAGGAACTGCTTCTAGTGGGATGAAATTCATTGGCATACTCTATTCTTTTTATTTAACTAACTTATCCAACTTGGCGTCCATATCCTTAATATGGGCATTCTGCTCCATTATTAGTTTCGTCAACTCCTCCTTGTGGCCTTCACTCTTAGTCATTTCCTTTGCTTGTGAATCTTTAGTGGCTGGGAGTTTCAGTTGTTTCCTCAAAGATGTTATGTCAATATTTTTCTTCTTTAGTAGTTCCTCGACTTCTTTAACATTTGATGGATCATATCCAATTTTAAGTACCATCTCCTCCAGATATTTGATCTTATTATCCTTTTCTAGAGAAGATATATTTTCCAGCTTCAACTGAGACTGGACATTGTTTAAAGAGACCTGCAATTTTGCAGCAGTCAAGGATGTATTTTCTAGGGTGGAGAAAATAATCTCCCTAGTTTGCCTATGAATGTCCATATGATCTATTGGATGAACCTCTTTTACATCAAATTCAAAAGTTTCCCTCCTATAATAAAAAATTGTCTTGGGATGAGGAACTCATGCCTACAAGAACGCCATGTGCTTCCTTCCTTTATTCGTGTTGAATGTAGATAGTAAGCTATGTTTTGTTTTCAATGTATTCTTCCAAAAATGCGCATAGGTGTTGTTGGTCAGCAACTCATTCTTCTTTTTTATCAAGTTGTACTTCTCCAAGATATTAAGTCTTCCAGGCTCCTGTGAGGACTTAGTTGACAATGTGGTATCTGTTTGTTTCCTAGATAAGGAAGTGGAAATTATATGTTAGCTTCTTGAGAAGAGTGATGAATGTGGTCCCTCCATGAATATGGTGGATTGAGTTTCTTCTTCGCTAGACCTATTAGGTGTATGGCTGGTTTTGGTCCTCTTCTTGTAGACTTGGAAATCTTATGTTGATACTTCTATGACTGAAGGAGAGATTTCTTTCCTAGATCTCTTCTCTGCTTGTACCTGTGGAGTGTTGGTATGTGAAATATTGGCAGGTGAAGGGTGTTGTTCTGTATCTAGCAAAGTATTTTCCTGCCACTGTCTGATTCATGAACTTTTCAATTTTAGGCTTTGGCACATGAGAATAAGGCGAAATATTGTTTTTAAGCATGGTTTCTTATATAATGCCATAGGGGTCATAATGTCATGGGGAGATTAGGATGAAATTCATTTAATTTAATAGATTATTGGCTTCTTCCCCTGCAAATCTACTATTGCATATGAAAGAGCTGATCTGGCCTTTGATTCTGAGCTGCTGCTTTTTCTTGAATGCCACAAAGTGGATATCATCAGAATTGATGATCTTTCTGATGTATTCCAAGGAGAATATCTTAACAGGAAGGTACTTTGGTAGCTTGTAAGGAGATAATTCACACCCGCATACCTTGATTTCTGTATGGTCCTGGTAAAGGTACCAGTCTCCTATTTTTGCTAGGTCTGACATATGCATAATTCTCCGAACTTCCTCATTTATTCTTGGTTCTGTTCTTCCACTAAGCATGCATACCACTAGATGGTACAATTGGTCAATGAAATGTTTGAATTTGAAATCATATGAGTTCTTCCTCACTATTGATGTCCAAGAGGTCACAGGTTGAGGATTACCATCTTGATCCAACTTCTAGAGGGATAAGGAGAATTTGTCTGCTTGGAAGAAGAGGACCAGGTACACCAATATTGAAGAATACCTGAACATACCCTCTGTGGAAAACTTGAAAAGTTGTGTATGTATGTTGTTAGCTAGAAACTGGTTGTAGTCAAATTGAATTGTTGCCTTTTCTTCAGTGGAGAAAATGGACAGAAATCCTAGAATGGGTTCATCTACCCATTCATCAGAATAGTATCCTAGGAAGCAACATAGGGAAGAAATGATATGGTTTCGTTTGACTGAGAAGATGGAAGAATGATAGGGGGGATTCTTTTTAGGAAACTGTGCATTTTCAGGTAGGAAGAGTTCAAAGATTTGAGCTATCTGTTTGAAGGAAAGTTTCTGGTAGAGCTCGGTTAGGATGTTAATAGAGAATGGGGAGGCAGAATCATTTCTAGGTATTTGTAACATTTGATTTATTGTTTCAGGGGTTATGGTGAATAGAGTTTCATCAGACGAAGACACAATGGCTCTTTGGCCAGGAAGGTAGTGAGATTGACACTTCAAGGAGAACTCGGGGAAATGGTATGTCTGGGGAAAAAGGTACAGTGGGAGATTGGATTCCTAGAGTCCGATCTCATCACTCTGGTCCAAGAAAACATCTTTGAGACATAAGTGTAATTCAAAGAAGTCGAATTCACACTTCATCTCTGCAATTAGATAGTTTTTATCGGCTAGGGGGACACGATCTAGGTCGACAGGAGGAGGAAGGAAATAATTTTCATCTGTTTCAGAGGATTTAGATTTGGGTGCCATTTGAAATGGATATATGCAACATAAAATGATGTTGTTTGTATTTACCAGGTTTTAATGGTGCTTGTTAACTGTGAGATTGATGGCGGTTGTTGTGAGAATGGGAAACAGTGGTGTTGATTGCATCTGGATCAATGAACAGTGCGGGAATGGGAAAATAATGGAGTTAAATGGTGGAACGAGATGTTCGTTATGGAGTGGATGGTGATTTGGATGTGGAAGGGCATTGATTGGCCAACTAATGGATGGAGATGATGTGGAGGATATTAAATGACCAACGGGTGGATAGGATGTGACGTGCAACAGGTGAGTGGAGTGTGACTTGTAGGAAAGGTAGTGGAGTGTGGCAGCGGAGTGCGGTGGTGGTATTGATGAGAGGTTTGGCGGTATATCGAAGGAGGGGGTAGGTGGTTAGTGGTAATGAGTGAGGTAGGTCCACGTTAACATGGTGTTGACATGTCATGAGGGTCCCACGTTGGGAAAACCACCAACTCAACCCCCCCCCCCCCCC